>JASDQU010437832.1:56317-74657 GCA_032191745.1 Picea mariana | reverse complement strand
TATGTTTCATCTATGGCTTTGGTTTCTATTGATGGAGAACCTAGTTGTTTTCAAGAAGCAATAAAGGTATCTAAAAGTGCTCAATGGAAGAAACCTATGAAAGAAGAAATGGATTCCTTAGAGAGGAATAAAACATGGGACTTGGTAGAACTTCCAAAGGATAGGAAGGTTGACGGCTGCAAGTGGGTCTACAAACTGAAAAAGGGTGATGATGATAAAGTTGAAAGGTATAATGTAAGACTGGTAGTAAAAGGGTATTCTCAAAAGGAAGGTATTGATTTTCATGAGATCTTTTGACCAATTGTGAAGCTTGTTTCAGTTCATGTTGTGTTAGCACTAGTTGCTTTACTTGATCTTGAGTTAGAGTAGTTAGATGTTAAAATAAGATTTCTACATGGAGATTTAGATGAGGATCACAACAAGAGGTTTGTTTGAAAACTCAAGAATTCATTGTGTGGCCTGAGAAATTATCCCAGGCAATGGTACAAGAAATTTGATTCCTTCATGGTGAGCCTAAATTTTACAAGAAGTGAATATGATCATTGTGTTTATTTTAAAATGTTGGAAAATGGCATGCTCATTATTTTCGTGTTAGATGTTGACGATATGTTTGTGGAAAGAAAAAAATGGTTGAGATCAATAGGTTAAAGGCTCATTTGAATAGGGTGTTTGATATGAAGTATCTAGGAGCAACAAAACAAATCTTAGGCATGGAGATACACAGAGACATGAAAAATGGTAAGTTGTGGTTATCACGATTCACAATAGAAGTATGTGGAGAAAATACTAATGATATTCAGTATGAATAACGTGAAACATGTACAGATCCCTTTGGCTTCACATTTCAATATTTCTTCAGGTTTATGTCCTAGTAATGATGAAGAAAAGGATTATATGTGTCCTGTACCATATGCTAATGTAGTGGGAAGTTTGATGTATGCGATACTGAGTACTAGACCAGATATTTAACATGTAGTTGGTGTTGTCAGTTAATACATGGCAAGTCCAATAAAAGAGCAATGGGAAGAAGTGAAATGGGTTCTTCAATATCTTAGAGGCACAAGCAGTTATTCCATCACCTATTATAGTTCCAGAGATTTAGTTTGTGGTTATGTAGATTCAGATTTTGTAGGTGACTTGGATAAAAGGAGATCCACTTCAGGATATGTATTTACTCTTGCAGGAGGACCTATTAGTTGGATTTCAAAGCTTCAAAACGTAGTCTCTTTATCCACTACAAAGGCATAGTATATGGCTTATTCACATGCCTGCAAGGAGGCAACTTGGTTACAGGGTTTGTTAGGGGAGTTTTGAAGGATGCAAGACAAGGTGAAAGTATTTTGCGATGGTCAAAGTGCTATTCATTTGGCTAGAAATCCATCTTATCATAGTAATATGAGTTTGGTAAGACAAGTTGTTGATGAAGGTGGAGTGGCTCTGGAAACGATCCATAGAAAATTGAATTCTACAGACATGTTTACGAAACCAATTTTGTTAGAGAAGCTATGATGTTATTTGAATTCTCTTGGCTTGCAGAAAATGTGATGAATTAATTAAGGGCATGATATGTCAGGTAAATTATTGTCAAGGTGGGGATTTATGGAAACATGCCAATGAATTTCCTCATGCGGTCACATGCACATGCATGTAGCTATATTAGGAATGTCAATGCATGCACTCTTTTGTGAACATATTATGTAACTGGTGGATATAATTATAATTAGTTGTCTAATTGTTTGAGAGATGTTATATATACAATCATACCCATAGAGGTGAGAGTGCAATGTGTGTAGAGATAAGAGTGTGTGTGAGGAGAGGATGGTTGTATGCATGATATTGGCTATTGTAATTCTCCCTTGAATAATAAGAATACTGAATATCATTGCCTGTGGTTTTTTCCCATTTTGGGTTTCAACATAAATCATTGTGTCAATTGTGTGATTGTTCTCAGTTTTATCTTGCTACTTTATGCTCTGATTCTATGATTTTATTTGCTTCTACTTCCTAACAAATGTTATGAAAATATAGTACACAAATGTGTTAGTGGAAGTTAATTTCAAGGAGGCCAATTCCATACAAATCATTTCACACATAGGGTAGGTTAAAAGAATGAGTATGTGTTTTTTCTTCACCAAAACACATGTACATTTTTTAAAAATGTGTGCAATTTCCTCTGTTATAAAATGAAAACTAATTTTTCCCACTGTTATGCTCCAATATTCACATACATGCGTTGGTACTTGCTACTAAGCCCAAATTACAATAGCAATGTTGGATATTACACTTCCCTAATTCCATGGATTTCAATTTCTGTAAAGAAATTTCCTTTGAGTCATGAAATTGTTCATGGATTCACTCTCATTAGCAATATTGGGAATCAAATGGTTAGGGGATGCAAGAAAAAGAAAGAGTACTTATGTTGACTACTTCATCTTGGGATCATGGATGATTTCCTAGTTTAACATGAAGCAATCATTAGTGTCTCTTAGTTCAACTGAAGTAGAGTATATGGAAACATCATCAACATGTTGGGAAGACATTTGGCTTAACAAGTTGATTTCATAGTTAATCATTTCTATGTTGGATCCCACCATTGTCTATTGTGACAATTAGAGATGTATTTGGATCTCTAAACATCTTGTGTTTCATGATCACTCCAATAAAAATGATGTTCGATACCATTTCCTGAGACTTGATAGAGTATATATCGGGGATATCATTCTTTATTATGTCCTCATTGATTTGTAGGTATTTGAAATTCTAATGAAACCCCTTACCAAGGCAAAGTCCAACATTATGAAAGATGACATCGACTTGGTGGAGAACACCTTCTTCATAAAGAGGGGGTGTTAATTTTTTATTTCTCCAAGTTGTTCTCCTAGGATGAGGGCACATGTGTTTTCATATTCATTGTATAATGGGTCTGCCATGTGGGAGAAACTCCTTTACGCCCCTATAATAGATTCCTTTCACTTAAGATGCTTGGCCTCTTCTATTTTTGGTTAGTGTAAGTTTATGGAAAGATATATGATAGCTACAATTGATTCCTCTAACACATTATGATGCTTTTATGATGAGAGATACACACACTAAGTATATTTCATCCCTATTACTTGTTACATATTATATATGATCATTTTACAATGGATAGCTACAACCAATTCCTCTAACACATTATGATGCTTTTATGATGCTTGTTATATATGATATATGATCATTTTACGAAGGATATTATTAGCTATTACTTTTGTAATGTCTCTTCCCTCTCTTGTCAAGTTTAACATAGTAAGAGAGGGCACACTGGTTAGGATTATATATGGTGAGATTCAGTAGAGTGATTCTATCAAGAGAGAGTGTCTAACGCTTGTGAGAATCCATTGTAGTGTATTCAACATAGTAGTGCGACTTTTTCCATTCGATTTTCCTTTTCTCCCATGCATGTTGACTCTCACACTCCCTAATGTTGATTGTACTTCAACCCCATGCTCCCAATAAATAATTCATCATCTTACATGTATTCGATGAGTGAGTGTCTATTAAGTCAAAGGGAGGATTAGATGGTATTGACACATTAACTTTGCAAAATGACATGAGTATCCATTTGGACTCCCGTTTAGACCCTTCTCTTGTTGAATCCATCATTACCATCGCTCTTGTATCATAGCCAATGATTATTATTTTTTTAATAATTTCAATCTACAATTTACATAGTTTGACCCTTGGTCATATTAATCAATATTGGCTATTTTACCAAGCATATTGACTTAGTAGCCGAAATCACATTTATACAATTACATTATAATTTGCGGGGATTAAAACTAGTCACACTACATTAGGGCTCCCTATACTCTTGGATGTCTATCATAGATTAATGATTTATTATGTACGCACATAATATTGAAAATTATATCTCATATATTTGACTCTGGAAGCCCCTAGATGCTTAAATAAAAAGAGTGAAGGCAGCTCTAACTGAATAGTTCATAAGGCACAATACTTGCTAAGATTTTGCAAATTAGGTAGCAAGCTAAGTGGGCTTGATTGTGGGGAAAAATCCATAGCTAATCATGCCTGAGCCATAGGAGTCTTGGGATGGGTGACCTCCTCAGAGGTTGTAGTTATTAGGTGAAATCCTCAGAGGTGACATGAATTCTATGCGATTCATTTTACAAGTTTCAATCCCACTTCTTCACCAGTGTGAGCATCAACCGATGCAATGAGTGTTAAGTGGACTATTCAAAACCCTGAGATATTGGTCAATTCTAACTAATGCTTATAGATATGGGTCATATATTAATGACTTATTTATACATAGATAATCCCGAAAATGATATCTCATATGTTGGATCGTGCAAGCCCCTTGATGTTTAATTAAAACGAGTGAAGGGATATGTAATTGAAAAGTTGATAATGCACAATACTTGCTAAGGTTTTTCGAATGGGGTAGCAAGCTAAGTGGGCTTCATTGTAGGGAAAACTCCACAGTTCATATTGCTTAGCCATAGGAGTCTTGGAATGAGTGACCTCCCGGTAAATCTTGGTTATCCGATACAAGCCTTTGACTCATTTTGCTAGTTTAAATCCTACACTTCACCCCTATTAACATCAGGCGATGCAATGAATGTTAAGTGGATATTAATAAATTATTCTACAAAGATAATCTTGAAAATTATATCTCATATGTTGGACTAAGAAGGTTAAGTTAGTCCTTTATAAATGTGATTATGAATTCATTATATGTATTCTTTTGTGGACCAATATAATCATTTTATAAATATGATTATGAATCATTGTATGTCTTTTTTTTGGACCAATATTATTATTTAATGTAAATTCATTATATGTAATTTTTGCCCCTTATTGATGCCATTATAAATTTTATGAAAAATATTCATAATGATAATGAGTGTATTGATTCATTTATTTTATTAAATAAAGTTCAGTTTTGATTTATTATTTTTTTGAAATTATATATTATTTAAAAAAAATAAAAGTAAAAAAAAATCATTTATCCAATTTAAAAATTAAATTATTAAAATTATTTATTTACTTAAATTTATCTACTTATTAACTTACTCGTCTTAAATTTTTAAAAACTTCTTTAAAGTTTGATAAAAGGTTCAACTTGAAACTTGATTATTAAAAGAATCCAATCAAAAACTTGTTAGGGAAAGAATTTAAAACAAACATTTACGACTAATCTATCTGGTGTTCAAAGTATGCCGGTTTTTTTACATACTTTGCATTTCATGATTCGGTCGGCACTCCTTTGGAAAAAAAAAAAGAGATTGCCGCTCTTTTCTATATACGTTGCATTTCATGATTAGAATTTGAAAATGAAATAACCCCTCATATTTCACGGTTTTGATCACTTCATTACCTCTTTCGACATTTCCCCTACCTAACTGAAAAAACATTGTAATTTTGTTGTTGTCCCTACTTTGTCGTCACCAATCAACCATCGAATATAATTTAGAAAATTAATCCCTAAAATCAAGGGAGGGAATATCGAAGAAACACATGCCTCCATCATCAATTCACTAGCTAAAGTAGCAAAAGTAAATGTCGGCAATAAAAATCAAAACATGATATAGCTTTCACCTTACCGATACTTCATTAAATCTTAATAACCACCTGTATTTTATATTTAAAAGAAGTCGAATAATTTATATTTTAAGTTGGCTATAAGTATTTGCTAAAACATATATGAAAAAACAAACAAAATTATATTATTTTATATTTAAAAGAGTCGAAAAAATTATATTTTAAGTTGGCTATAAATATTTGCTAAAACATATATGAAAAAAACAAACAAAATTATTTTGTATTTAAAAGAAGTCGAAAAAATTATATTTTAAGTTGGCTATAAGTATTTGCAAAAACATACATGAAAAAACAAACAAAATTATATTATTTTAAACAGATATCACTATTTGCAAACCAACAAAATTATTTTGTTAAAAAATAACGATCATGTTATTACGAGGATGCGTAGAAAAACAATCGAACTAGAACAAGGTGAAGAGTTGGTTATATTGATATAAATTTAATATTAAAATTTTATTTCTAGTCATAAATTTTTTTTTAAACATTTTAAATTAATTTAATTTTAACATTTTTACTTTCAAGAATACATGGTTTCCCACATTAAATTCCCTGTGAGTTTTGTCCTTATCAACATAACTTTTCTGTCTATCTTGGGCAACCTTTAAATTTTGCTTTATTTTTAACATTTTCTCCTCCATTTTCCTGAGCAAATTTCATCCAACCACTGCTCTGTCTGCTAGGTTATCCCAACTTACTGGTGTGTTGCACTTTCTACCATAAAGTGCTTCAAATGGGCTCATCTTTAGAGATACTTGGTACCCATTGTTATAAGCAATCTCTACCAAGTGTAGGTAGTCTTCCCATTTTGATGGTTTATCCATCACATACATTCTAAACATATCCTTAATCACTTGATTCACCCTCTCTGTTTGTCCATCTGATTCTGGATGATAAGTTGTACTGAAATTCAAATTTGTTCCAAATCCATTAAATAATCCTTTCCAAAATTTTGAGGTAAATTTTGGATCTCTGTCAGACACAATTGTCTTGGGTATGCCATGTAATCTAGCAATTTCCCTCATATAAACATCAACAATGTTTGCTATCTTGTGAGTGAGCTTAACTGGAATAAAATGGGCAGCTTTAGTAAGCTTATCCACCACCACCATGATAGAATCATGTTGCTTGTTTGTTCTGGGCAGTTTGGTGATGAAATCCATGGTTACAACTTCCCATTTCCACTCAGGAATGGGTAACAACTGTAGCAAACTAGTTGGGTGTCTATGCTCAACCTTTACCTTTTGACATTCCAAACATCTGCCAATAAAATCAACAACCTCTTTCTTCATGCATGGCCATTAATATTGACTTTTGACCGCTGCAATAGTTTTATGATATCATGGGTGCCCAACATAAGGTACATTATGCATTTCTCTCAATATCAGATTTTTCAATTCCTGAGAATTTGGTACATAAATTCTGCCCCTGCACATGAGAATTTCATAATTAAGTAGCTTGTATTCTTCAATTTTCTGCTACAAAATACCTTGCTGTAATTTTGTCACTAATTCCTTGTATTGCAAATCTGATTTGGCAGCCTCTGTGATTCTGTGTTTTAAATCTGATTGGTACATGCTAATGGTTGTAGCATGCATTTCATGCACTCTTCTATTGAGTGCATCAACCACTTTGTTCTCTTTCCCTTTGATATGTTTTATATTGAATTCATACTCACTTAAAAATTCTAACCATCTGCTTTTCCTAGCATTTAGAGTTGGTTGATCAAATAAATATTTCAGATCATTGTGGTCTGTCCTGAGCTCAAAAATTTTCCCCATGAGGTAGTGTCTCCATTTTCTCAAGGCATGCACTATGGCTACCAACTCCAAATCAAGAGTGGCATAGTGTCTTTCGTGCTCCTTTAATTTCCTCGATTCATAACATATAACAAACCCATTTTGAGTGAGGACTCCACCAAGTCCTCCTTTACATGCATCTGTGCATACAATGAAGTCTTCATTTGGGTCTACAATCCTTAGTATTGGAGCACTTGTTAATAATTGTTTCAAGTGTTCAAAACTCTTTTCACATTCCAATGTCCATTGAAACTTCACACCCTTTCTTTGCAAGAAAGTGATTGGGTGTGCAATCTTTGAAAATCCTTCAATAAATCTTTTGTAGTAGCCTACAAAGCCCATGAATTATCTGACCTCTATCACATTCTTTAGCACTGACCATTCTCTAATGGCTTCTATCTTCTCATGATCCATTGCTATCCCATCCTTTGAAATGATGTACTCCAAATAATTAATTTTATTTTGATAAAATGAGCACTTGCTCAACTTTGCATACAACTGATGCTCCCTTAATACTTGCAACACCATTCTCAAATGATGCTCATGCTCTTCCTCTGACATAGAGTATATAAGAATGTCATCCAAAATTAAGAAAAGGGAGAGGCTAATTTAAGGAAAGGGGCTAAGCTAGGGAGCTTAAGCCAAAAAGGAATATTATTTTAATATTTCTTAAAGCATAAAGTATGGATAATTATTTTATCCTAAGTTCTAAAGTGAGGTACAAGTAGGCCAAAGTAGCTCCCAACATGACAAGTGTCAAGTTGGGGACATGCATACATATTCTTGAGACTTAGTTCATTTTCTATCATCTTTTCCATATTCTCCCTATGATTTCTTCCATCATTAAGTCACTCAATCAATCAGCCATGAGCATGGACACACCCATTGAGCTATCTTTCATACATTCCTATCACTGTACCTGAACCCGTATCCATAGTCATTTTGTGTTGGTGTATCTGGTTAGCTTGGGATATGGACTGAAGAGGCAGGTTGTTAGGCCTGTGAGAAATTCTCTGGGTGAGAGAATTGTTGGGGATTGATTTCCTAAAGGTGCTCAACTGTAGCTATAGTTCTCTGAGACTTCCTGTCTGGCCTGTTGCTGAAGCCCGGAAAGGAAGAGGGGTAGCTGAAGAACTGTTGAGCATAGAAGGGGCACACTTCCTGGGGTGGGACAAGCATGTGGGGAATGAGAGACTGTACTCTGTCAATTGAGTGAGCACATGTGATAGAGCCTTTCCTGTTGTCTATGAGCCTTTAGCCTGGTTAGGAATCCCTTTACTCGGGTGGAGTTTAGTCCCAGTTGGAGAGGTATGGTATATAGTAATGAGTTTGAGTTCACCCTATATTAACATTAGTTTGAGTATTGACCAAAAAAATTTAACCATATTACAAAGTAGTTTCATATTAGAAAGTTAAAAATTTTATTTTGTTATTATTTTAAAATCAAATTTTATTTTGTTATTACTTTAAAATCCATTTATCTCATATATCATTTGCGGATTGATTCAAGGTCTTATTGGTATAGGATCTACTCATTCTTTTCCATGGAGGAGACCTTTTCCATGGGAATCAATTCTTCTTTAATGACTGCATGTGCGAGGAAAACATGGATTTCAACTCATCATCACCTTCCATGCGCTAGATGTATTAGAGATATTGGAATGGTATGGGTAGTACAATGTTAATTGCAAGAGAATATCTTTCCACCATTTCCGTCTCTCTTATATTGTGTTGATTCGAGTGATATGGTGGGTGAGAGTTGGTGGTAACATGGGAGCTATCGTGACAATGAATTGGATTAAAAATGAATAGACAAGGTGGGAGTGGGAGTGACATGATATTAAATGCTTTCACTCTTGAGAAGAGTGTTCACATGATGTTGTGAGTGGCTGGAAAAAATGGAAGAAAAATATCTCAAAGTTGTCAAATTTAGCCAAATGTTTATTAGCTAAGTGGGTGGTAAATTTCGGTGACCACGTAGTATTTTATGAGAAACAATTGCCAATATGATGAAACATGGTAGGATTTCCTAGATGATGTAGCAACATCTTGAGATGTGGATTGATTCCCATCACCCCTCTCACTACTTTATTTTGACTATCGAATTTGGTTTACATGAATTCTTCTCCTTCTAGATTTAGGTTCAAATATGAGATAGGTTCTATGAGAATTCCAAATTTTCTAGACATGATCTATGGATTTGATGTTGTACAGATTAATGGAGATGGCCCATATTTTGTACAGAAAGATGGGTGAGGTGGAATGAGAAATCGTATTAATAACAAATTTGTGGGTTCTCCTTCTCGTGAGAAGGAGGATGTGGTCTATATAGTGCAGAAGTATGTTCTGTCTAATAATGAATATGGAGAGTATTTTCTTCTAGAAAAAGCGTATTCCTGTGATGAGTTCGAAATGCACAAGTTCAAGGTGAGGTGTTGTATTAGAAGATGGAGCCACGACTTGACCAAGTGCTAGTTTTATCACCCAGGTTAGAAGGCAACAAGACATGATCCTTTTCATTAATTTGAAACCACTTGCTGAGACTTCCAAAAGGGAACATGCGACCACGGGGATTCCTGCAAGTTTTCTCATGACATCTTTGAATGTTGACTTCATCTTGGTCGATATCAGTCCCAACCATGAAAAGAGGGGTGGAGTTGTAAACACAAAGTCTGTATTTTTTCATGTACTTTGGAGCCACTCTGCCTATTCTTGGGGTTTTCATCACCCAACAACAATTAAAGAAGAAACATAGCGCTTCATGTTTCTTCTACTCTGAAGAAATATTTTTTGTCGGCCTTGATGACGAATTATGAAGGATCACCACTTCGACATGTCCTGGGAAGAGTTGTGAGTTCAAGTCCCATCAGTGGATCTCTGATGTCTTACTCGACTTAGACATTGGTGGGGAATTTTTTCAACTCTGTTAATTTATTGCACGATTTTAATGGGTATCATGGAGGATCAAGTTGACTGTAATGGGTATTATGGAGGAGCAAGTCAATGATGGTGTGGATAGTCGGGGTTGGATTTCATAACAAAATATTTTGTTAATGAACAGTTTCCTTTAACTTCCCAGTTTTCAGTGGTTATAGTGTTTGTTTTTGCAGTGTTCTCTTTACACAGTTAGGTAAGAGCCCCAAGTTAACTATTTGAATAATTAATAGGCCTTCAAACATGTTTGTAGTTGAACTATAAAGTCATCTAAAATTCGGTCGAATGAGCACTAGATTTCTAATTATCTATGGAATATTTGTTTATTGTTGGTTTTCTCTATTATACATTGTGTTCTTTTAATAATATTTGATTTGGGTTTCAATATATTAACTAGTTGGAGTTTTACTGATCCGAAATTGATCTTTAAAGACTTGGTTAAGTTTTAAACATGTATTCAATTAACAATTAGGAATTAAGGAAAACAGAGGAACTTAATGAGATATTATAGTAGCCATCATAAAGAAATGCAGATCAAAATATAAGAACAAAGATCAACAAACCAGAACAACAAAGTTGTTAACAGAGTTTGGCAAGATTGCCTACATCTTCGGGCCTTTGTCTTCACTGTCATTGAGTTTTCTTTCTTTCCACTCCCCTTCCTTTTGTCTTATTTCCTTGAAGATGATTCCCATGATACACCAACTCATGTTTTCCCTGGTTCAATGTATGTTGCTTGAACATAAACCTCATTAAGATTAGTAGGTACAAACATAAACACAACGTTATGAATATGTGCAGGCAAAACTCCTATATACTTTATAAGAGTTTCTTGGGTATGTAATGGAATATTTGACATTAATGCCATCTTACAGAATTCATTTGTGTATTCTTGCATCATTTGTCCTTTTCTTAGTTTAAGAATTTTCCATGGAATTAAATCATTCTCCTTATAACCCAAAGGACAAAATTTCTTTCTAAGTGCAAAACAAAATCTTGCCATGATGGGAATACATTACCAACTTGTTGCGTGCCATCTTGCAACTTACTCCTACACTAGATGAGTGATGTGCCTGCAATTCGAAGTGATGCCAACTTGATTTGAGGTGCCTTGTCCTTGGTTTTTTGAAAACTAGAATAAACTTCCATCTATCTGACCTAGTTATCAAGCCTCTCAGCATTGACTTCACCATCATACATGGGAAATTCAAATTTCAAATCAAGCTTAAGTAACGACATATCATGTTTAATTTTATGGGAATGTTTTCATGTGGTGGATTTTGAACTTGTACTTGGAGAAGAAGAAGATGATGGAGAAGAAGGAGGTGAAGGAGGAGTTTTAGGAGGATCCTCTCCTTCCTCACTTTTGTCTTGTTTGGAAGATTCCCCTTGGAAATGCCTCTTTCGTTCCAAGTAATCCACATATAATACCTTTACCATCTCAGACATGGTGAATAAAGTATTTTGCAGCTCTATCCCGTTCTGAGACATGCCTTCTTTCGATCCCATATGCTCACTTTGAGAAGTCCTTTTTATTGATCCAATCTCAGGATCCCCTTCTACAAGCTTTCCTTCAACACGACCAAGATTTTCCCTGGTAATCATCCAAACTCAAACAACCAACTGTCAACTTTCTCTGATACCACTTGATCTGAAATTGATCTTTAAAGACTTGTTTAAGTTTTAATCATGTATTCAATTATCAATTAGGAATTAAGGAAAGAAGAACTTAATGAGATATTATAACAACCATCATAAATAAATGAAGAACAAAATATAAGCAAAAAGAACAGGAAACCATAACAACAAAGTTGTTAACGAAGTTTGGCAAGATTGCCTACATCTCCGGGCCTTTGTCTCAGTGGGTGAGGCTTTATTATTTCTCTTCAATGGTTCAAAATTACATCATAAAAGTGTCAAATGTATTAAAAACTAGTATGGCTATGTTCTTATCAACCTCAAGAATCCTACACAACTGACGACACTAAAAAAGGTTGAGCGTAGCCCCTGGAATTGACCCACAATGTTTTCTTCCTGAATGGCTTCCCTGCATAAAAATGGTTTCAAGCTTCATAAACTCATCATCATTCTACTAATATGAACCTCCTTATGTTGTTAAGAAACTCTGGTTTATATATATTTTGAGTTGGGGTCCTTCTCCCAACTTCCTCCCAAATTATGGCCTCAAATCAAGCTCCAGATCCTCCAATATTGGGCAAAATCCATTAAAAAACAGCATAAAAATCATAAAAAAAAATACACAATATAGTTGAAAAACCCACTTTTCAACAAACATTGGGTACAGTCTCTTTCCCTCGGGTTCCTGTTGACATGGAGGCTTCCATATGGTTGAGAATTAGGTGTTGGCCCCTAACCCTCCGGTCCACCTATGGTGTTCTGGTCACATGGTGCGATATGTTAGCATCCCTAACGCTCCCCGCGCCGACCTTCCAGACTAGTTCTTGGTCCGCATCTCTAGTGGGATCGGATAGCCCCTCTACTGACTGGGGATTATCCCCAAACCTCCAAGCATATCACAATAAAACCATAATGTGTGGCATAGGGGTGAATCCCTAACATATAGTCTAGATGGTCTGTCTTTGGTTGCGAAAGCTTTGTGTGGGTGGAGGTCAAGTGTTCTATTCTGATGGGGTAAATTCATCAACACAGTTAGCAACCTAGTCAGCAGTGCCACATCATTCCACAGTTAGCCTGCATAGTCATCCATGCGACATGTCGACTTGTCACCCAACCACGTCACTTCCATGTCACTTCCACATCGATGTCATACCTACCAGGTGTTGGGCTTCCAATGGTGCCACATCACGTATGGACTGCCACCTGCCAATTCCGTACTGGTCCAACTCAACCCGAAAATGCCAAAATTGAGTGACACATGTCACCTCTCAGTTCTTCCACGTTAGCATAATGACATCATCATGACATCATTTTGATGTCACCTGTCATACTGCTGACATCAACAGTACGACCTTTTGACTTTGACCAGTTTAATTTTTTCTCTGTTTGGGAAATCGATCAGAACGCGATATCTTTCACATACAATATCCATTTGCGGAAAAAATTATATGGTCGTAATCATCGCAATGACCCCGACGCAATGACACTGGTTTCATTTGATTCTGAGAGATTTGATTTTTAGGCCTTCCTGGATCCATTTTGGATCATTTACGGTCGTTCCTATATAAAATCTCCAAAGACACCACCCCAAAAACAAACACATCATTCTTTTGAAAAAATACATGGTTTGCAGTATATTCTAGAGCCATCGAACCTTATGTACCGACAATTCTCTTTCTAGACAAACGCTTGTAATTCCCACTAGTGTATCCAAAACAATCCTCGATAATCCATGTACTCAAACATGCCTTAGTAACCAATTGACCACTTAACTCATAGATACCAAAATTTGAAATCATTTCCTTGAAACCAAGCTAAACAATTACACTGTTGCACTTCATGTATTTGTGAACATAACACAAACCTTTATAACGATAAAGAATTCATAGCACAAACATTATTCTATCACTTTGGTTTGCACTCTCCACATATTCATACACACGATAGAGATGTACCCCCTCTCCACACCAACACAGAAGATTAATAATAGTTATATGGTGAAGATTGCATATTTCTCTCTATTTTGCAATAAAATCAATCAAATTGGTTTGGTTCATTTATGTGACCACAATAGACTTAGCACTTAGGGTGCACTTCCAAACAGATGAATTCTTGAGCTTTCCAGAACATAAATTATTGGTTTCCCTCTTAATTTTGTGGAATGAATAGACGTTTGGATTGTCTAGAAACAATTCTTTCGGGCTTGTCAGAGATTAGGCACTGCTTGTAGAGATTTTGGATTCTTTTGAGAGTTGGGTGGATCTTCTTGCTCCTGCTCATAAGCACCTCGTTTGAATGATGGAATATTCTTGGATATTTCAAGGCAATTGGTTGTGCGACCATTTTGGTTTTGTTTCAGCACATGATGCATGATAAACTCTCAAACTAGCTTCATGTTGCCCACATATGCCCAATTTCTTCGGCTATGTCTTGTAGCATTCTGTCGGTCGTTGGTTTTGCAACGATTGGTTCCAATTTTCTTATAACATTTTGTTGGTCAGGTTTTGCAGCTAGCTATTGGTTGCAATTTTCTTATAGCATTTTCTTGATCATTGGTTTTGCAGTGATTGGTTGGTTGTGTTGTGGATGGGTTCACTTGTATTGTGGATGGGTTCACCACAATTATTTAGTAAATGGATTTTTAAATAAATTAAATAAGAATCTAGTAAAAATTTAAGTCATAAAAAGAATTTTACTATAATAATAAAAAAAAAAATAGATATTTTAAACAAATTGGATTAAAAATCTAATTTATAAAAATAATTCCACTCTAATAAAAAAAAAATACAGATTTTTAAAATAAATCAAAAAATTGCAAAAATCTAAACCATAAGAATGTTTTTACTATAATAAAATATTTATATATAAAATGCACTTAAAAGTTTTTTTTTTTAAATTTAAATAAATCTAAATTATTAAAAAACGTTAAAATTCAAATTCAAAATCAATATTAATTTTTTAGTTTCTAATTTTAATTTAAAATAATTATAAAAAAATAAAAATCAATTAAATTTTTTTTAGTTTCTAAATTTAATATAAAATAATTGTACCAAAATTCAAGCGCTCTAAATTACAATTATAAACCTTCGAAAACCTCTCAAACAAGAAGGTCTACATGGATCTCAAGCTTTGCAAATTGGATTGATTCTTTTGTTTAACAAATGGGCATGTATACAAGTCACCTTAGTTGTAATTACTTTATTCTTTCCAATACAACCTATTATTTATCTGGGTCTATTATCCATCTAACTCGGCATCTTGCAACGAGTCTTATGTATCCTTGCCATCGAATTTATAAAGGTTCTCGTCTGGGTTGTATGAGCTGGAAACCAATATTTAATCTGTGCAATGAACGGATTATGGAGAACCTCAATTTTCATTATGATGGAGGCAGTCTCAGATCATGTAGCATTCTCCTGAGAAAACATAGTTGGAATTTGTTTCAATAACCAGCTTGACTTGCAAATTCAATTTTTAATTAAATATTAATAAGGTTTCATGAAAACAATAATCTATTAATCATTTAAAGTTAAAATTTACTGTAGAAAATATAATTCATATTTAATTAAAGTTCATCTCAAAAAACTATATTTATTTATAATTTTTTAAGTTTATTTTATAAAAAACAATTCATATTTAATCAAAGTTCATCTTACAAAACAATTTATATTTATTTATAGTTTTTTTCATATTATATCTAATGGTAAATATCTCAAATTGATAACGACACAATTGCTATTGTACATTATTATTTACTTTGTCATTTATGTGGACAAGTATGATGCATACTATGAGGACTTGTTAATTTGAGTTATTTTTGTTAATCTGTTTTTCACCAATTGCTTACTATTTATTTAACAATTATTATAATAAAATTAATAATTCATATATATAATAATTAATAATAATTCATATATACGGTTTACTTTATTGTTATTTTAAATAAATTCATTCAATTATAAATATATTCATTCAATTATAAAACTAGATTAATTTTTTGGCATCATAATTGTAGATCCTTCCAAAAAGAGAGTTTTGAACAATGTAACATTTAGAGGCTCTTTGAACATTGTAACATTTGACGACTATTTGACAGTTTTTATGCAT
Source organism: Picea mariana (assembly GCA_032191745.1). Taxonomy (NCBI): domain Eukaryota; kingdom Viridiplantae; phylum Streptophyta; class Pinopsida; order Pinales; family Pinaceae; genus Picea; species Picea mariana. Next base: position 58,575 of record JASDQU010437832.1, on the reverse strand, counting down.
AACACTGCAACTAGACTTTTGTAACCAAAAGGGTTAACCCACTAACAAGATTATTGAATAGTATGAAAATGATTCCAGAGTTTTGGGAAAACGAATTTAAAATAATGTTTTAGCAAAGTCATCCCTATCAAATTTTTGTTCTAACATTATGGTTTGTTTTGTTTTATTTCATTAATTCCAATTTATGATTATTAATGTCATATTGCTCACATTTATTGTTGATCCATGTTATCATTTACAAAAGATAGGCCTTAGGGTTGGGGATCTTCTAATTTTTTTAAGTTTCATTAATTATATTTTAATATTATTTGTAACTTAAAGTTAGTACATTGAGTTTGGTAATTCTATTTTCCATACAATTTAAATTCTAAAACACATATTAATAAATAAAACTCATATTAATGTTATGAAAATATAGTACCAAACTTGTTAGTGGATAGTTACAAGGAGGTTCGTTCTATATAATTCACTTTACATATAGGCTAGTTTAAAAGAATGAGTGCGTATATTTTTTTCACCAAAATAGATGCACATTTTTTCTTCAGTAAAATGTGTACAATTTCTTGTGTTATAAAATAAAAACTAATTTTTCCCATGACTATGCTTCATTCTTTACATCCATTCCCTGGCCTGGCTACTAAGCCCAAATCATAATAGCAATTTTGGAGATTACACTTCCCCAATCCCGTGGATTTCAATTTGTCTAAATAAATTTGCATTGAGTCATGGAATTGTTGGTGGATTAACTCTCATTAAAAATATTGGGAACCAAACAGTTAGAGGAAGGTGGTATAAAACCAATTTTTCATTCTTAAACCCAAACCTGGAAATTCATAATGAAAACCCCCAAGGAAATGCCCCACCACCAATGGACTACATGCCAAAATCCTAAGAGAGATGGCTAACCTAAGAAACTTGAGAGATAAGTTTAGGAGTGGGGATCCATTTTAACATTCACTTGCCCAAATTGTAGATGTTATTTTCATAAAATTACCGATGCAGATGGGGAATTGAAAATATCACCTCTTATAGAGAGCATAAGCATCATGAATATGCAGACTGTTTGGATCATAACACGATTAAAAAACTAAACATTAACAAAAATGATATATTTTGTCATTTTAGAGGTCCTTATATCGAAAAAATCCCAAACACTATTAGACTTCATATTCCTATTGTATGGTGCACTTATCAACCATTTATTGATAGCTAAATTGATAGGTGGTACATGGATTTTGATGTTCTTCCTCATAACAATAGGGAAATACCAATATACTTCTTGAGGAAAAAGTATGAAGAGTTTGTTTTGGGTAAACATGTTAATTGTTTTCATCAATTGGCATTCCAAGGGGACGGTTTGGGGATGCCACAAAACTGACCCAATGGGAGGCACCAAGATGTAAAATACCTAATCCCTCCACCCTGCAGGTGTTTACCAGGTTAGAATTCCCACTTTTAATGTAATTGATTTAACAAACATAACCCAAAACTCCCCAAGATCTATGGAAAACAAAAAATTCACATAAAATACATTCCATTCATACCTGTAGTTGGTGTTATTGGTTCCCCCAGTCACGATCTTTCCCTCTTTCTAGTTACAAACTAAAATCCTTTACTGGAAAAACTTCTTCCTTTGTAAAAGACTACTTTGATTTCATTCAAAAGAATCCTGATTTTCGACTTGATGACCAAGACTTAATGATCAATTTTGACATTGTCTCTTTATTTACTAAGATTCATGTCCCCGAAGCATTAGACCTCATCTCTAAGATGGTGGACCCAAAAACCCTTAAACTAATTGAAATCTGTCCAACCTATACTTTTTTCAAAGGTACCTACTATGAACAGACCAAAGTTACAACCATGTGGTCTTCCTTATCCCCGGTGGTAGCTAACATTTTTGACGTAGGGGCGCACAAACCAGGCACGTCCTCTCTCATAGGACCTTTTTCTCCTCGGCATGAAGAACTTGAAGGTTCTTCTATTTCCCTATCAGGAAATCTACATCCACAGCAATTTTCCCGAGATCTCCCCCCCTTCTACCGGGAGATCAGCTAAATCTCGCTATCTCGCGAGTTCGGGGCTTAAAACCTCCAACTCTTCCGTTCAGATCTTGCGATACCTGATCTGGTGATACGGGTATAGCTCCTTCCTTGTTAGCGTCCTCTCCAAATGCAACCATGATCTAGGCTTAAATGTTAGCGCCTCTCGCAACCTCGCAACCTCACTGATTGAACCGTTGAGTTTTCACCCTCCTA
>JASDQU010437832.1:27382-50498 GCA_032191745.1 Picea mariana | reverse complement strand
GAAACACATGCCTCCATCATCAATTCACTAGCTAAAGTAGCAAAAGTAAATGTCGGCAATAAAAATCAAAACATGATATAGCTTTCACCTTACCGATACTTCATTAAATCTTAATAACCACCTGTATTTTATATTTAAAAGAAGTCGAATAATTTATATTTTAAGTTGGCTATAATTATTTGCTAAAACATATATGAAAAATCAAACAAAATTATATTATTTTATATTTAAAAGAGTCGAAAAATTTATATTTTAAGTTGGCTATAAGTATTTGCTAAAAACATATATGAAAAAAACAAACAAAATTATATTATTTTGTATTTAAAAGAAGTCGAAAAAATTATATTTTAAGTTGGCTATAAGTATTTGCAAAAACATACATGAAAAAACAAACAAAATTATACTATTTTAAACAGATATCACTATTTGCAAACCAACAAAATTATTTTGTTAAAAAATAACGATCTTGCTATTACGAGGATGCGTAGAAAAACAATCGAACTAGAACAAGGTGAAGAGTTGGTTATATTGATATAAATTTAATATTAAAATTTTATTTCTAGTCATAAATTTTCTTTTAAACATTTTAAATTAATTTAATTTTAACATTTTCACTATCATATTGTTTATCACTTCTTATTACACATGTGGAGAGGTATGGTATATAGTAATGAGTTTGAGTTCACTCTACTGGACCAATCCTCTCTAGGATTTCAAACGACCCATAATAACGAGTTGCCAACTTTGAACAATTTCCCAACTTCAGGGAATTTCTGTTGGCCTTCACTTTCAAGAATACATGGTTTCCCACATTAAATTCCCTGTGAGTTCTTCCCTTATCAGCATAGCTTTTCTGTCTGTCTTGGGCAACCTTTAAATTTTGCTTTATTTTTAACATTTGCTCCTCCATTTCCTTGAGCAAATCTCGTCCAACCACTGCTCTATCTACTGGGTTACCTTAACTTACTGGTGTGTTGCACTTTCTACCATAAAGTGCTTCAAATGGGCTCATCTTTAGAAATGCTTGGTACCCATTGTTATAAGAAATCTCTACCAAGTGTAGGTAGTCTTCCCATTTTGATGGTTTATCCATCACATACATTCTCAACATATCCTCAATCACTTGATTCACCCTCTCTATTTGTCTATCTGATTCTGGATGATAAGTTGTACTGAAATTCAAATTTGTTCCAAATCCATTAAATAATCCTTTCCAAAATTTTGAGGTAAAATTTGGATCTCTGTCAAACACAATTGTCTTGGGTATGCCATGTAATCTAGCAATTTCCCTCATATAAACATCAACAATGTTCACTATCTTGTGAACATTGTTGTAACGGTTGTAGAAAACCATTCGGGTGTCTATGCTAAGCCTTTACCTTTTCACATTCCAAACATCTGCCAATAAAATCAACAACCTCTTTCTTCATGTCTGGCCATTAATATTAGCTTTTGACAGCTGCAATAGTTTTTTGATATCCTGGGTGTCCAGCGTAACGTACATTATGCATTTCTCTCAATATCAGATTTTTCAATTCCTGAGAATTTGGTACATAAATTCTGCCCCTGCACATGAGAATTTCATCATTAACTAGCTTGTATTCTTCAATTTTCTGCTGCAAAATACCTTGCTGTAATTTTGTCACTAATTCCTTGTATTGCAAATTTGATTTGGCAGCCTCTATCATTTTGGGTTTTAAATCTGATTGGTACATGCTAATGGCTATAGCATGCATTTCATGCACTCTTCTGCTGAGTGCATCAACCACTTTGTTCTCTTTCCCTTTGATATGCTTTATATCAAAGTCATACTCACTTAAAAATTCTAATCATCTACTTTGCCTAGCATTTAGAGTTGGCTGATCAAATAAATATTTCAGACCATTGTGGTCTATCTTGAGCTCAAACCTTTTCCCCATGAGGTAGTGTCTCCATTTCCTCAAGGCATGCACTATGGCTACCAACTCCAAATCATGAGTGGCATAGTGTCTTTCATGCTCCTTTAACTTTCTCGATTCATAACATATAGCAAACCCATTTTGAGTGAGGACTCCACCAAGTCCTCCTTTACATGCATCTGTGCATACAATGAAGTCTTCATTTGGATCTGCAATCCTTAGTACTAGAGGACTTGTTAATAATTGTTTCAAGTGTTCGAAAATCTTTTCACATTCCAATGTCCACTGAAACTTCACACCCTTTCTTTGCAAGGAAGTGATTGGGTGTGCAATCTTTGAAAATCCTTCAATAAATCTTTTGTAGTAGCCTGCAAGGCCCATGAATGATTTGACCTATGTCACATTCTTTGGTGCTGACCATTCTCTAATGGCTTCTATCTTCTCAGGATTCACTGCTATCCCATCCTTTCAAATGATGTGCTCTAAATAATGAATTTTATTTTGATAAAATGAGCACTTGCTCAACTTTTCATACAACTGATGCTCCCTTAATACTTGCAACACCATTCTCAAATGATACTCATGCTCTTCTTCTAGCTTAGAGTATATAAGAATGTCATCCAAAATTAAGGAAAGGGAGGGGATAAGTTAATGAAAGGGGATAAGCTAGGGATCTTAAGCCAAAAAGGAATATTATATTAATATTTCTTAAATCATAAAGTATAGATAATTATTTTATCCTAAGTTCTAAAGTGGGGTACAAGTGGGCCAAAGTAGCTCCCAACATGAAAAGTGTCAAGTTGGGGACATGCATATATATTGTTGGGACTTAGTTCATTTCCTATCATCTTTTCCATATTCTCCCCATGATTTCTTCCATCATCCAGTCACCTAGTCAATCATCCATGAGCATGTACACACCCATTGAGATATCTTTCATACATTCCTATCACTATACCTGAACCCGTATCCATAGTCATTTTTTGTTGGTGTATCTGGTTAGCTTAGGATATGGATTGAAGAGGCGAGTTGTCAGGCCTGTGAGCAATTCTCTAGGTGAGAGAATTATTGGGGATTGATTTCCTGAAGGTGCTCAACTGTAGCTACAATGCTCTGAGACTTCCTATCCGGCCTGTTGCTGAAGCCCAGAAAGGAAGTGGGGTAGCCGAAGGACTGTTGAGCAGAGAAGGGGCACACTTCCTGGGGTGGGACAGGCATGTGGGGAATGAGGGACTCTAGGCTGTCAATTGAGTGAGCACCTGTGACAAAGTCTTTCCTGTTGTCTATGAGCCTTTAGCCTGGTTAGGAATCCCTTTACCCGGGTGGAGTTTAGTCCTAGTTGGAGAGGTATGGTATATAGTAATGAGTTTAAGTTCACCCTATATTAGCATTAGTTTGAGTATTGACCAAAAAAAATTCACCATATTACAAAGTAGTTTAATATTAGAAAGTTAAAAAATTTATTTTGTTATTATTTTAAAATCAAATTTTATTTTGTTATTACTTTAAAATCCGTTTATCTCATATATCATTGGTGGATTGATTCAAGGTCTTATTGGTAGAGGCTCTACTCATTCTTTTCCATGGAGGAGACCTTTTCCATGAGAAGCAATGCTTCTTTAATGACCTCATGTGCAAGGAAAACATGGATTTCAACTCGTCATCACCTTCCACGTGATATATGTATTATAGATATTGGAATGGTATCGGTAGTACAATGTTAATTGCAAGAGCATATATTTCCACCATTTCCGTCTCTCATATATTGTGTTGATTCGAGTGATATGGTGGGTGAGAGTTGGTGGTAACATGGGATCTATTGTGACAATGACTTGGATTAAAAATGAATAGACAAGGTGGGAGTGGGCGTGACATGATATTAAATGCTTTCACTCTTGAGAAGAGTGTTCACATGATGTTGTGAGTGGCTGGAAAAAATGGAAGAAAAATATATCAAAGTTGTCAAATTTAGCCAAATGTTTATTAGCTAAGTGGGTGGTAAGTTTGGGTGACCATGTAGTCTTTTATGCGAAACAATTTCCAATATGATGAAATGTGGTAGGCTTTCCTAGATGATGTACCAACATATTGAGATGTGGATTGATTCCCATCACCCCTCTCACTACTTTATTTTGACTATCGAATTTCATTTACATGAATTCTTCTCCTTCTAGATTTAGCTTCAAATACGACATAGGTGTTATGAGAATTCCAAATTTTCTAGATATGAGATATGGATTTGATGTTGTACAGATTAATGGAGATGGCCCATATTTTGTACAGAAATATGGGTGAGGTGGGATGGGAAATAGTATTAATAACAAATTTGTGGGTTCTCCTTCTCATGAGATGGAGGATGTGGTCTATATAGTGTAGAAGTATGTTCTGTCTAATAATGAAAATGGAGAGTATTTTCTTGTAGAAAAAGCGTATTCCTGTGATGAGTTCAAAATGCACAAGTTCAAGGTGAGGTGTTGTATGAGAAGACGGAGCCACAACTCGACCGAGTGCCAGTTTTATCACCCAGGTTAGAAGGCAAGAAGACATGATCCTTTTCATTAATCTAAAACCGCTTGCCGAGACTTCAAAAAGGGAACATGCCACCACGGGGATCCCTGCAAGTTTTCTCACGACATCTTTGAATGTTGACTTCATCTTGCCCGATATTAGTCCCAACCATGAAAAGAGGGGTGGAGTTGTAAACACAAAGTATGTAGTTTTTCTTGTACTTGGGAGCCACTCTGCCTATTGTTGGGGTTTTCATCACCCAACAATAATTAAAGAAGAAACGTAGCACTGCATGTTGCTTCTACTCTGAAGAAATATTTTTTGTCATCCTTGATGACGAATTATGAAGGATCACCACTTTGACATGTCCTGGGAAGAGTTGTGAGTTCAAGTCCCATCGGTGGATCTCTGATGTCTTACTTGACTTAGTCATTGGTGGGGCATCTTTTCAACTTTGTTAATTTATTGTACGACTGTAATGGGTATCATGGAGGATCAAGTTGACTGTAATGGGTATTATGGAAAATCAAGTCAATGATGGTGTGGATAGTCGGGGTTGGATTTCATAACAAAATATTTTGTTAATGAACAGTTTCCTTTAACTTCCCATTTTTCAGTGGTTATAGTGTTTGTTTCCGCAGTGTTCTCTTTACATAGTTAGGTAAGAGACCCATGTTAACTATTTGAATAATTTACAAGCCTTCGAACATGTTTGTAGTTGAATCATAAAGTCATCTAAAATTTGGTCCAATGGGCACTAGATTTCTAATTATCTATGGATTTTTTGTTGATTGTTGGTTTTTTCTATTATACATTGTCTTCTTTTAATAATATTTGATTTGGGTTTGGATATATTAACTAGTTGGAGTTTTACTAATCCAAAATTGATCTTTAAAGACTTGGTTAAGTTTTAAGCATGTATTCAATTACCAATTAGGAATTAAGGAAAATAGAGAAACTTAATGAGAGATTATAGCAGCCATCATAAAGAAATGCAAATTAGAATATAAGAACAAAGATCAGCAAACCATAACAACAAAGTTGTTAATGGAGTTTGGCAAGATTACCTACATCTCCGGGCCTTTGTCTTAGTCGATGACGCTTTCTTATTTCTCTTAAATGCTTCAAAGGTACATCAAAAAAGTGTCAAAAGGGTTACAAAATAGTCTGATTGTGTTCTTATCAACCTCAAGAATCCAACACAATTGACGACACTGAAAAAGGTTGAGTGTAGCTCTTGGAATTGGCCTGCAAAATTCGCTTCCTCAATGGCTTTCCTGCACAAAAATGTCTTCAAGCTTCATAAACTCATCGTCATTCTACCAATATGAACCTCCTTATGTTAGTAATAACCTCTAGTTTATATATAGTTTTAGTTAGGGTCCTCCTCCCAACTTCCTCCCAAAATCTGGCCTCAAATCAGGCTCTAGATCCTCCAATAATGGGAAAAATCCATTAAAAACAGCATAAAAATCATAAAAAAAAATACAATATAGTTGAAAAACCCACTTTTCAACAAACATTGGGCACAACCCCTTTCTCTCAGTCTCTTGTTCACATGGAGGCTTCCATATGGCCGAGCGCTAGGTGCTAGACCGTAACCCTCTGTTCCAACCCTGGTCTTCCGATCACATGGTGCCATATGTCTACAACCCTAACCCTCCACACACCCACCTTTCGGATTGGCTCCTGGTTTGCAGCTCTGGTTGAACGGGCTAGACGCCCCACTGACCGAGGCTTATCACCAAATCTTTGGACATATCACAATAAAACCATAATGCACAGCATAGGGGTTAAGCCCTAACATATAGTCGGGATGGTCCGCCGGTGGTTGCGAAATATTTGTGCATGTGGAGGTCGGGTGTTTGATTCCTTCAGGGTAAAAAAATTTTTTTGGCCCAACCAACCTTGGCCAAATCCAAGGTTCGACATGGCACCCTATGATTGGGCCACGTGTCACCCTATGATTGGACCATACATCTAAGTCACCAAGATAGTCAACAACCCAGTCAACAATTCCACGTCATTGCACAATCAGCCCTACGTGTCAACCTGTCACCCTGCCACGTCACTACCATGTCACTGCCAAATTGTTTCCATACCTGCCACATGTCATGCTTCCAATAGTGACATGTCACATATGGACTACCACATGTCATTTTTATAGTGCCACGTGTCAATTCTGTACTGGTCCAACTCAACCAAAAAACATCAAAACTGAGTGACACATGTCACCTCCTGGTGCTTCCACATCAGCATGATGATGTCATCATGAAATCATGATGATGTACTACTAACGTCAACAATATAGACTATTGACTTTGACTAGTTTGACTTTTTGTTTGTTTGGGAAATCGATCAAAACGTGATATCTTTCCCATACAGTGTCCATTTGCGAAAAAAATTATATGGTTGAAATCAATGCAACGGGCTCGACGCAATGGAATTGGTTTCGTTTGATTTGAATAAATTTTATTTTTAGGCGTTCCTGGATCCATTTTGGATCATGCCTCCCCACTAAGACCTTTTGGTCCTTCAAAGGGTATTAACCAGTCATCAAGTGCGGGATAGGCCACTCCACTTGTCCTCTGTCTTTAAACTCTATCCTATGCACCTGTCTCATCATAATAAATTGTAAAACAACTATGACAACTGACATCATATTGTTAGCCAATTGTACTCTTTCACATCTTACTAAAGTGACTACCATCCATGTTGAAAACATTAGCAGCGATAACATCATAAATATGACTACAAATGAGATAATATGTTTGATGTGCTTGCACAACATTAGATTATATTGAAGCAAAGTATGATTGAACTTCCATTCTACAACCATGTTGTGTTCATGCTTAAGATCAATTTCTTTATTTGGCACAAGTATAGGTTTGTTGTTTGCATAAGCTACCTTCCTTAATTGTTCCATTGTGTGAAGAGATTGATTTTCTTTTATGTGATGAGCATGTAAAACATATTCATTGCCTTCTTTAGTTAAGTGATATTGATTTTGTTCCCTGTAGAAGATTTTTTGGAGATCATACAAATAAGGGCTGCCTAAGACCATTCTATTATAATATAATGGATGTGCTCGTTTTACCATTGAAAATATCTTTATTGTCACCCAACCATAGGCCGAAGCCACCCTCCGAGCACTTTAACCTTGACCAAGAGTCACTCAGGAAGCAAACCCTAGTCTAGATAGCCAAACAAAGGGTAGCACACCTTTCCCCAAGGATAGTGCACCAACAAGAGCTGATCAGACAGTCCAAACCCTAACCAAGAGATAGTCCAAGCCAAACGTGATCTGTTAGCTACAACAACTCTCCTCAAACCTACGCACAAGACTGGGCACTGCAATGCACACAAGTTGTTTCTCTGCAATTCTGAGACTGCCTGCCAGAATGAGAACTGGCCTCCTGTATTTATACCAATTCTAGCTAACTACCTGGGCCAACTTCTCATTCTAGGTATCTGTCTTTTCAGTATATATTAATTCTTCTGGCTGACTTCTTATCTTGGAGGCTAATAACCTAATATAAATTGTCCTCTTGAGCCGACATGCATTCTATGGTTATTAGCCAACTCATTAGGGTTTATTCTTGCTTTCCAAAGTATTCTATTCTCATCTGGTTTACACGCGGAGGTAAATACCTCCCGCAGCTACCATAATATCAACACATTCCACATTCATTGAGTGACACCACATCACAAGTTACCTCATCCACAAACTTTGATGAAATTACAAACTTTAAATTACATTGCTTTGTTCTATGCAATTTATGATTGTTTCTTATCCATTTAAGTGAGTAAGGTTTATGATGTAGCTTAGTTTTCAATACCAATTGTTTAACCACTTCCTCTAAAATCAAGTTAGATTGAGATCCATTATCTATTAATGTATCGATATTAGTATGTTTCATTGTCACCCTTATGTGAAACAACTTACTTCTAGAATCATATCCATCACCATTTTTACTTGTCAAACCAACTGCTGTGATTTTAGTCTCCTCACCTGAATAATATCCCAAGTCTATTGGTCGTGTTGTTGTTGCAATTGTTTGTCTCCCTTTCCTTTATTTGAACCACTTTCGTCTCTTGTCTAGGTGCAATTGCCAGAGATGGTCATCATCGTGCCCTTCTTTCTTGCAATGCTTGCAAGAGAGCTTCCCTTCCTTCACTGTCATTGAATTTTCTTTCTTTCCATTCCCCTTCCTTTTGACTTATTTCCTTGAAGACGATTCCCCTGATACACCAACTCATGTTTTCCCTGGTTCAATGTATGTTGCTTGAACATAAACCTCATCAAGATTAGTAGGTACAAACATAAATACAATGTTATGAATATGTGCAGGCAAAACTCCTATATACTTTATAATAGTTTCTTGGGTATGTAATGGAATTTTTGACATTAATGCCATCTTACAGAATTCATTTGTCCTTTTCTTAGTTTAAGAATTTTCCATTGAATTAAAGCATTCCCATTATAACCCAAAGGACAAAATTTCTTTCTAAGTGCAAAAGAAAAATCTTGCCATGATGGGAATACATTACCAACTTGGTGTGTGCCATCTTGCAACTTACTCTTGCACCAGATGAGTGATGTGCTTGCAAGACGAAGCAATGCCAACTTGATTTGAGTTGCCTCGTCCTTGGCTTTTTGAAAACTACAATAAACTTCCATCTGTCTGACCCAGTTATCAAGCCTCTCAGCATTGACTTCACCATCATACATGGGAAATTCAAATTTCACATCAAGATTAAGTAAAGGCATATCATGTTTAATTTTATGGGAATGTTTTCTTGTGGTGGATTTTGAACTTGCACTTGAAGAAGAACAAGATGATGGAGAAGAAGGAGGTGAAGGAGGAGTTTTAGGAGGATCCTCTCCTTCCTCACTTTTGTCTTGTTTGGAAGATTCCCCTTGGAAATGCCTCTTTCGTTCCATGTAATCCTCATATAAGACCTTTACCATCTTAGACATGGTGAATAAAATATTTTGCAACTCTATCTCGTTCTGAGACATGACTTCTTCTGATCCCATCTACTCACTTTGAGAAGTCTCTTTATTGATCCAATCTCAGGATCCCCTTCCACAAGCTTGCCTTCACCATGACTAATATTTTCCCTGGTAATCATGCAAACTCAAACAACCAACTTTCAACTTTCTTTGATACCACTTGATCCGAAATTGATCTCTAAAGACTTGTTTAAGTTTTAATCATGTATTCAATTACCAATTAGGAATTAAGGAAAGAAGAAGAACTTAATGAGATATTATAACAACCATCATAAATAAATGAAGAACAAAATATAAGCAAAAAGAGCAGGAAACCATAATGACAAAGTTGTTAAAAGAGTTTCGCAAGATTGCCTACGTCTCCGAGCCTTTGTCTCAGTGGGTGAGGCTTTCTTATTTCTCTTCAATGCTTCAAAATTACATCAGAAAAGTGTCAAATAGATTAAAAACTAGTCTGTCTATGTTCTTCTCAACCTCAAGAATCCTACACAACTGATAGCACTAAAAAAGGTTGAGCATAGCCCTCGGAATTGGCCCACAAAGTTTTCTTCCTCAATGGCTTCCCTGCATTAAAATGGCTTCAAGTTTCATAAACTCATCATCATTATACTAATATGAACCTCCTTATGTTGTTAAGAAACTCTGGTTTATATATATTTTGACTTGGATTCCTTCTCCCAACTTCCTCCCAAAATATGGCCTCAAATTAGGCTCCAGATCTTCCAATAATGGGGAAAATCCATTAAAAAACAACATAAAAATCATAAAAAAAATACACAATATAGTTGAAAAGCCCAGTTTTGAACAAACATTGGGTGCAGTCCCTTTCTCCTGGGCTCCTGTTGACATGGAGCCTTCCATATGGTTGAGCGTTAGGCACTGCCCCCTAACCCTCTGGTCCACCTCTGGTGTTCTGGTCACATGGTGCCATATGTTAGCAGCCCTAACGCTCCACGCGCCGACCTTCTAGACTGGCTCCTGGTCTGCATCTCTAGTGGGATGGGATAGCCCCTCTACTGACCAGGGCTTATCCCCAAACCTCCAAACATATCACAACAAAACCTTAATGTGTCGCATAGGGGTGAAGCCCTAACGTATAGTCTGGATTGTCCGTTGTTGGTTGCAAAAGCTTTGTGCAGGTGGAGGTCAAATGTTCTATTCCCATGGGGTAAAGTCATCAACACAGTTAGCAACCTAGTCAGCAGTGCCACATCATTCCATAGTCAGACCTGCCACGTGTCGACTTGTCACCCAACCACGTCACTTCCATGTCACTGCCAGATCGATGTCGTACCTACCACGTGTTGGGCTTCCAATGGTGCCACGTCACGTATGGACTGCCACCTGTCAATTCCGTACTAGTCCAACTTAGCCCGAAAATGCCAAAATTGAGTGACACGTGTCACCTCTCAGTTCTGTCACGTTAGTAGACCAGTTTAATTTTTTCTCTATTAGGGAAATCGATCAGAACGCGATATCTTTCGCATACAATATCCATTTGCAGAAAATATTATATGGTTGTAATCATTGCAATGAGCCCGACGCAATGACGCTGGTTTCATTTGATTCTGAGAGATTTTATTTTTAGGCCTTCCTGCATCCATTTTGGATCATTTATGGTCGTTCCTATATAAAATCTCCAAAGACACCACCCCAAAAACAAACACATCATTCTTTTGAAAAAATACGTCGTTTGTAGTATATTCTAGAGCCATCGAACCTTATGTACCAACAATTCTCTTTCTAGACAAGCACTTGTAATTCCCACTAGTGTCTCCAAAACAATCCTCGATAATCCATGTACTCGAAGATGCCTTAGTAGCCAATTGACCAGTTAACTCATAGATACCGAAATTGGAAATCATTTCCTTGAAACCAAGCTCAACAATTACACTGTTGCACTTCATGTATTTGTGAACATAACACAAACCTTTATAAAGATAAAAATATTCATAGCACAAACATTATTCTATCACTTTGGTTTGCACTCTCCACATATTCATACACGCAATAGAGATGTACCCCCTCTCCACACCAACACAGAAGATTAATAATACATGGTGAAGATTGTGGATTTCTCTCTATTTTGCAATAAAATCAATCAAATCGGTTTGGTTCATTTATGTGACTACAATAGACTTACCTCTTAGGGTGCACTTCCAAACAAATGAATTCCCGAGCTGTCCAGAACATAAATTATTGGTTTCCCTCTTTATTTTGTGGAATGAATAGACGTATGGATTGTCTAAAAACAATTCTTTCGGGCTTGTCAGAGATTAGGCACTGCTTGTAGAGATTCTGGATTCTTTTGAGAGTTGGGTGGATCTTCTTGCTCCTGCTCATAAGCACCTCGTTTGAATGATGGGATATTCTTGGATATTTCAAGGCAATTGGTTGTGCGACCATTTTGGTTTTGTTTCAGCACATGATGCATGATAAACTCTCAAACTAGCTTCATGTTGCCCATATATGCCCAATTTCTTCGGCTATGTCTTGTAGCATTCTGTTAGTCGTTGGTTTTGCAACGATTAGTTCCAATTTTCTTATAACATTTTGTTGGTCAGGTTTTGCAGCTAGCTATTAGTTGCAATTTTCTTATAGCATTTTGTTGGTCGTTGGTTTTGCAGTGATTGGTTGGTTGTGTTGTGGATGGGTTCACCACAATTATTTAGTAAATGGGCAGGTGTACAAGTCACCTTAGTTGTAATTACTTTATTCTTTCCAATACAACCTATTATTTATCTAGGTCTATTATCCATCTATCTCGGCATCTTGCAACGAGTCTTATGTATCCTTGCCATCGAAGTTATAAAGGTTATCGTCTGGGTTGTATGAGCTGGAAACCAATATTTAATCTGTGCAATGAACGGATTATGGAGAACCTCAATTGTCATTGTGATGGAGGCAGTGTCAGATCATGTAGCATTCTCCTGAGAAAACAGAGTTGGAATTTGTTTCAATAACCTTTAATTTAGGACCAGCTTGACTTGCCAATTCAATCTTTAATTAAATATTAATAAGGTTTCATAATCATTTAAAGTTTACCTTAGTGTTAATAATAATAATTCATATATATATAGTTTACCTTATTGTTATTTTAAATAAATTCATTCAATTATAAAACTAGATTAATTCTTTGGCATTATAATTGTAGATCCTTCCAAAAAGAGAGTTTTGAACAATGTAACATTTAGAGGCTCTTTGAACATTGTAACATTTAACGACTATTTGACAGTTTTTATGCATAACGCTGCAACTAGACTTTTGTAACCAAAAGGGTTAACCTACTAACAAAATTATTGAATAGTGTGAAAAAAGTTTGGGAAAACGAATTTAAAATAATGTTTTAGCAAAGGCATCCCTATCAAATTTGTGTTCTAACATTATGGTTTGTTTTGTTTTATTTCATTAATTCCCATTTATGATTATTAATGTCATATTGCTCACATTTATTGTTGATCCATGTTATCATTTACAAAGTTGATCCATGTTATCATTTACAAAAGATAGGCCTTGGGGTTGGGGATTCTCTAATTTTTTTAAGTTTCATTAATTATATTTTAATATTATTTGTAACTTAAAGTTATTACATTAAGTTTGGTAATTTTATTTTCCATACAATTTAAAGTCTAAAACACATATTAATGAATAAAACTCATTTTGATGTTATGAAAATATAGTATCAAACTTGTTAGTGGATAGTTACAAGGAGGTTCGTTCCATATAATTCACTTCACATATAGGTTAGTTTAAAAGAATGAGTGCGTATATTTTTTTCACCAAAACATATGCACATTTTTTCTTTACTAAAATGTGTATAGTTTCTTGTGTTATAAAATAAAAATTAATTTTTTCCACGACTATGCTTCATTCTTCACATCCATTCCTTGGCCTAGCTACTAAGCCTAAATCACAATAGCAATTTTGGAGATTATACTTTCCCAATCCCGTGGATTTCAATTTGTCTAAATAAATTGCCATTGAGTCATGGAATTGTTGGTGGATTAACTCTCATTAGAAATATTGGGAACCAAACAGTTAGAGGAAGGTGGTATAAAACCCATTTTTTATTCTTAAACCCAAACCTGGAAATTCATAATGAAAACCCCCAAGGAAAGGCCCCACCACCAATGGACTAGATGCCAAAATCCTAAGAGAGATGGCTAACCTAAGAAACTTGAGAGATTTTTTTAGGAGTGGGGATCCATTTTAACATTCACTTGTCCAAATTGTAGATGTTGTTTTCATAAAATTACCGATGTAGATGGGGAATTGAAAATATCACCTCTTATAGAGAGCATAAGCATCATGAATATGCAGACTGTTTGGATCATAACACAATTAAAAAACTAAACATTAACAAAAAATGATATATTTTGTCATTTTAGAGGTCCTTATATTGAAAAAATCCCAAACACTATTAGACTTCATATTCTTATTGTATGGTGCACTTATCAACCATTTATTGATAGCTAAATCGATAGGTGGTACATGGATTTTGATGTTCTTCCTCATAACAATAGGGAAATCCCAATATACTTCTTGAGGAAAAAGTATGAAGAGTTTGGTTTGGGTAAACATGTTAATTGTTTTCATCAATTGGCATTCCAAGGGGACAGTTTGGGGATGCCACAAAACTGACCCAATGGGAGGCACCAAGATGTAAAATACTTAATCCCTCCACCCTGTAGGTGTTTACTAGGTTAGAATTCCCACTTTTAATGTAATTGATTTAACAAACATAACCCAAAACTCCCCAAGATCTATGGAAAACAAAAAATTCACATAAAATACATTCCATTCATACCTATAGTTGGTGTTATTGGTTCCCCCAGTCATGATCTTTCCCTCTTTCTAGTTACAAACTAAAATCCTTTACTGGAAAAACTTCTTCCTTTGTAAAAGACTACTTTGATTTTATTCAAAAGAATCATGATTTTCGACTCGATGACCAAGACTTAATGATCAATTTTGACATTGTCTCTTTATTTACTAAGATTCATGTCCCTGAAGCATTAGACCTCATCTCTAAGATGGTGGACCCAAAAACCCTTAACCTAATTGAAATATGTCCAACCTATGCTTTTTTCAAAGGTACCTACTATGAACAGATGAAAGTTACAACCATGTGGTCTTCCTTATCCCCCATGGTAGCTAACATTTTCATGGAGCATTTTGAAACCTTATCCTTTAATAGCTCTCCTCTCACACCTAATCTTGGCTCAAATTTGTTGATGACTCCCTGTTAAGACCTAGAGAAAGCCCCATTTTATATGTAAAACCCCTTATTAAGCCCTAGATATTGAATTATTACATTTATTTATTATAATTGCATGTATTATAGAACCCTTCGTGGTAACCTTTCATTATAATTACACCATTTGTGTGCTATATATAGCAAGGAGGCCTAGCCTTAAGATCATATTATCACATCTCATATTGTATTTTGAATTGGATATATTGTAAAAGGTGGTTTCCCACTCAAATTGTACTGTAATTCATTGACTTATTATCATTTTTAAGGTGTTGGATCATAACATTTGGTATGAGATCATTGATCCTAGTTTTTTCCTTCTCCATAAAGTCATCTTCAAATTTTTTCTATAACATTTTTTATGGGAAGATTCAAATAGAGAAACTTGGGGATTATCTATAAGACATATCAAGGTATATGTGGAAAAAATTTAAGCTTCTAGGTCATTATTCTTTCATAGATGTACCTTGTGGAAGATGGGTTTTTTGACTAGTCCTATAACTAGTTTCAAACATGTTTTCCCTGTAAAAAACGTCATATACTCTTCTGCGGGGAAACAAATTATGTGATATGTATTGAATTTGAAGAGGACAATTTCTAGTGTCTCTAGTATAAATTCACAATCAGGTATTAAATATTGGACACATGGCATTCTATACAAGTGATCTTCAACTCGATGACCAAGACTTAATGATTAATTTTGACATTGTCTCTTTATTTACTAAGGTTCTTGTCCCCAAATAATTAGACCTCATCTCTAAGACGGTAGACCCAAAAAATATTAACATAATTGAAATCTACCTAACCTCTACTTTATTCACCTTCAAAGGTACATGCTATGAAAAAATCAAAGGCACAACCATAGGGTCTTCCTTATCGCCCATGGTAGCTAACATTTTCATGGAGAATTTTGAAACATTAGACCTTAATAACTCTCCTCTCAAGCCTAAATGCAGGTTCATATTTTTTGATAACACCTTTATTATTTGGCCTCATGGCCTCTCTGCGCTGGCCTCCTTCTTCAACAATTTAAATAGCAGTCACCCTCACATCCAATTCACTATGGAAATGGAAAATGATAATTCTCTGCCTTTTTTATATGTTCTCATATATCACCTTCCTAATGGTTCCCTTACCCACTAAGTTTATCAAAAAAAGACTCACATTCATAGATATCTTCATGCCCAATACCATCATCATCCTACTCAAATATTTTGTTCTCACAAATGTAGTTGCTCGGGCCATTTAAATCTCTAACACCCAATTCCTTGATAAGGAGAAACCCCACCTAACCAAGACCCTGTTGTCCAATGGTTGTTCCATCTCTCAAATAAATAGATTTTTGTTAAGCCTGGAAGCCAAAATAGAACAACTCTCCCTCTTCTCCCTCTCCCATCCCTCATTTGTATTCAATACATCCAAGGAAATAATAATCAAATATCCAAAGTTATCACTAAAATGAACATCAAAACCATATTCAATCCTTCCATAACCATCATACAATCTTTCAGATCCACCAAATATAGTTTGACCCAATGCTTATCCCACCAGTTTTCCAAATTCCTTGATCTTATAGTAATTCATACATTGGCCAAGCTTGTTAGGATCTGATACTAACCCCTCTTTATGGGTCATTAGTTAGTAGGATATGTTTTATATGTAATAAAGGATGACATTAGTTAATAATTCCTATTAAATAAAGGAGAATAAGTCAATGTAAGAAGACCTAATAGAAGCTTCCACTTCTAAAAAGATCTTCATATAGAAGTTTCCTTAGAAGGTAGAGTTAGTATAAATAATAGTAGGAGGTGTTGGATATTTTTTTCTTGGAGATCATTGTAATAGAGCTTTGACCTACTAGAGGTTTCCCCCTTGAAGAGGAAAGTGAACATTGCTATATTTAATAAAGGTGATATTTCTAGTGTTTTTCTAGATATACTATTGTTGTTCCATTACTACTTGTTTCATTTACAGTTGTACTTGGGATAACCACCTTCTCCATGTGGATAAATTTCCTTCAATTGGTACAGGATAACCAATTTTTTTTCAAAAATACCAAATATTCCTTTGGAGCTAGCGAAGTGGAATACTTGGGAGAGATTGTGGGTTGTGACGGGGTAAAAGTGGACCCCAAAAAGATACAAGATATGCAAGAGTGGTCATGACCCATGACCTTAAATCGTCTAAGGTTTTTCCTCAGTCTCACAAGATACTACAGGAAATTTGTACACCATTATGGAAAACATTCTAAGCCCTTGACCAACGTTCTTAAGAAAAATGCATTTCATTGGACACGTGCTGCCAAGCTAGCCTTCACAGGTTTAAAGTGGGCCATGTGCACTACTCATGTCCTAGCAGCTCCTGACTTCAAAAAAACCTTGGTGGTAGAATCATATGATTCTAGAATTGGTATAGGTGAAGTTATCACACAAGATGGTCGACCTCTGGCATTTACTAGCCAAGCGGTGAGGGGCCACAATTTTGGAAGATCTACATATGAAAAATAAATGATGGCCATTCTACATGTGGTGCACACATGGTGGCCATACCTTTTGGGATGACATTTTCATATCAAAGTAGATCACACTAGTCTGAAGTATTTTTTGGAGAAGTTGTTGTACTCCCCGGAACAAAACAAGTGGCTGACCAAAATGTTGGGGTATGATTTTGAAATCATATATTAAAAGGGAACATACAATATAGTAATTGATGCATTATCAAGACAACATGAGGAGGACAAATCCCTCTTTTCCTTATCCTTATTGATGCCTGATTGAATTGAATAAGTTTGAGGAGAGTGGCTAACATCTGACTATATCCAGGTTAATTCAACGCCTTCAAGAGGATCCTAATCCTCCCATCGTCTACACTTGGCATGGAAATATTATCCAATATAAGGATCTCTTAGTTCTATCAACCTCTTCAACACTCAAGATGAGGATATGAAATGATTTGGACTCATCAATTATTGCGGGTCACTTGGCCTTTTAAAAGACATATGCTCATGCTCATCGTTCTATCTTCTAGGCAGGAATGAAGAAGGATATAATTCATTGTTTCATAGAATTTGAGTTGTGCCAACGTAATAAAGGTGTACCATAAATTCTTCAGGAGATTTACAACCCCTACCCATTCCATATTCTATGTGGGCCAACATCTCCATGGAATTTATAGTGGGCCTCCTGAAATATGGGAACAAGTCTGTCATCATGGTGGTGGTTGATCACCTCTTGAAGTATGTTCATTTTTGTGCATTACCCCACCCTTTGAAATCAACACTAGTCACACAAGTTTTCCTTGATAAGATTTTCAAGTTACATGGAATTCCCACCTCTATTGTATATGATCGTGATCCAAATTTCGGTAGCACATTTTGGCAAGAGTTGTTTAAATTGCATGGCACCCAACTAGACATGAGCACCACCTATCACCTCTTGTTTGATGGCCAAACATAATTGGTAAAAAAGTTTTGGAATCCTAATTGTAGTGTTTTTGTTCAGAAAAAAAACATTAGTGGGTGCAATGTCTCCTTTTGTTCGAATGGTGGTACAATACTTCATATCATATAACCACTAAAATGATTTCATATGAGGCAGTGTATGTCCAACGACAACCTACCATCACTACCTATCTTCTAGGTGCATAAAAGCTCCAATATATTGATACCATGAACTGCAAGGTTGAATATCCAGCCTAGTGGCTATGAAGGATAACATCCACGTCACCCAAAATCACATGAAGCAACAGGTGGACCAACATCATTCATAAATGGTTTTCCAGGAAGGTGATCAGGTGTTTCTTAGGCTCTGACATTACACACAAACCCCTCTCAAATCCCAGGGACATCATAAGTTGGAACCCAAGTTTTATGGGCAGTACAAGATCATTAATCGTATTGGTTCAATAGCCTGCAAATTGGCCCTTCCAGCTACTTCCAGAATCCACCCGATGTTCAATGTTTCCTTTTTGAACAAAGTGGTGCGACATAATTGTAGGGTGCAAACCATCCTTCTGTAATTATATGAATAAGGATCCCTTTGGCTCCAACCAAAGGTAGTACTCAATACACATGAATCTCAGTTACGTGGTAGAACTATCAAGAAAGTGGTGATCAAGTGGAAGGACACATCACCATAGGATGCGACTTGGGAACCATCGGCCATACTCTAGTAGTTTATGCATCGCAATCCTTGAGGACAAGGCTATTTTTAAAGGGGGAGGGCATGTTACGATCTGATCCTGACCCCACTTGACAAGTCATTAGCTAATAGAATATTTTTCCTATGTAATAAAGGTTGACATTAGTTAATAAGACGTATTAAATAAAGCAGAATAAGTCATTGTAAGAATACCTAATAGAAGCTTCCGCTTCTAGAAATATCTTCCTCTGGAAGTTTCCTTAGAAGGTAGAGTTAGTATAAATAAGAGTAGGAGGTATTTGATATTTTTGTCTTGGAGATTATTATGATACAACTCTGCTCTACTGGAGGTTTCCCCATTGAAGAGGCAAGTGAACATTGTTATATTCAATAAAGTTTATCTTTCTGGTGTTATTCTAGTATTGTTCTAGCTATAATCTTGTTTTTCCATTACTGCTTGATAAATATTTTTGTTCTGCATAATATAATTTATATGCTATATTGCAAAACCAGTAGATCCTTCAAAGCCATTTCAAAAAGATCATTGCTGATACAACCCACAATAACATCTCAAAATAAGTGTTTTTGAACACTCTTTCAAATAGAAACATTTAGTTTGTTTAAAAAAAAAAAAATCATGACCTTAGCACCCTATTACACACCACAAGTCATTCGAGAAGCTCTAGAAATTGAAAAACATCCAAAAAATAATTAACCATGAAAATGGATATAAACTCATCCAATATTAAAATCCTATCATTCATTGCCTCATGCATCTATTTCCTTATCTTCATTTCTCTATTCTACAACTCCCCTACAATCCCCCTCCTCTTAAGCTCTAATTTGATCCTACAATATCAATACTTTGGTTTCTTTCAAGTATGATTTTTTCCTGATTGTTTTTATTCTTTTTTCACATTAATCACATCATTATTAACTTACCTCTAATTATTAATTATTTTAATTAATTTTATATACTTTTAATACCAATAATTTAATCTTTTAACCATACTTTTAATCTAAGTATGGCTATAATTTTTAAATTATTCTAAGTGTTTCCATTTCTTTTTGTATTCATTCCCCCTTTTTTTTTTCACCTAAATAATTCCTTCTTTATCGTTTTGCTAGCATATAATTATTTAATTGTTTAATTATTTATTATTAATATTTAGTCATAATTTTGTATACTACTAGTATCATTAATTGAATCATTCTTTTCTCCCGAATTCTGTTAAATATTTTATTATTTTTTATATTTAATAGTTTAATAGTTAAAACGGTTAATTTTATAATTGCTAGTCTTTATCTTCATTTCTCAACATTATTACTAAATCTAACTTTTAAATGACCATTACTTTAACATTTTTTTTTTAATATTTTATTGCTTCAACAGTTCATGATGATGGGTGGACTGTCCACTGAAAACAGTTACTCTATACATAGTTTATTATCCAAAAATCTAATACAACATTATGAGGAACTGTAAAAACCTACCTACTTTAATTCTACACCTCAATAAAAAGGATTATCTCAAAAAAAAACTCGAACGTTTGAAAATATCGAACAAAAATGACAAAAAAAAGTTGTTAATCTTACCTTCCTTAATTGTTGTCGAGATTCTCAGCTCCTTCCTTCTTCACTCGAATCCACCAACCTCACCGCCGACCTGATCTCAATCTCAATTTTGCGAGGGATATCACTGTGTTTATTTAAGCGTAAATCCACCATATAAGGTCAAATCTTAGTTGTTTATCCTCCAATGTATCCTTTATTCATTTGAAACTTTCTTCATTGATTTCTTTTGGTGTTGGGTCAAAGATTGATCGTATATATTTTAATTCATTGTTCAAGGTTTCTGAAACAACCACCTCTAATCAGATTCACATATATAATAATTTACTCACCTCGCAGCACTCTAACCCCCAACGTTCTCAGGTGTCGAATTTCCATAATTTTAAAAATTTACTTACTTCTGATTACCCTATATCCCAACATTCTTATCCTTTGACTTTGAACCATTCCACCTATGTTTCTTCTCTTCTCCCATCCATCACTCAATTTTTTTTTTCATCCATTCTAATCACCCAATTGATTCTTAATTTATCTTTCTCCTCTCTTAAGCGACTTATGAATCCATACCTCTCTCTTAATACCATCTCTGATTCTTAATTTATCTTTCTCCTCTCTTAATCGACTTATGAATCCATACCTCTCTCTTAATACCATCTTTTTTGAACTGAATTTCAATTTACAATCGATCGCCTTTGACCTATCGGTGCTTCCTCAACCTTCAACTGTTAAAAATTTTCTTCATGGTATTGAGCTTTCCGCCCACTTTCTCTCTCCCTACACAAACCCTAATTTCCTCTTTTTATTTAATTAGATTGTTTTTTCATAAACACAAACAAATACCTCTTCTAATATATCCACCTTGCTAGCCATTCCATAAAAATACTCGAACCCAATGCTCACTTTTAACTCCTCTTCCTATCAAAAGACTGATCTTACTGATTGTTCTTCCAATTATCCAGATGAATCCTCGTTCCTGCCTAGTTATAAGGCCATTTCTCCTTCTCTGGAATTCCCTCAACCCTCCTCAACCCTCGATCCCTCCCCTGTAATGAATTCTACCAACCTAAGTATGTCCTTACCTCCCCTCCCATTAGACTTCGACCCTTATTCCTCCTATGCAAACCTTCTCAACCAAAACCCTAATTATATTAATACATTTGGGTTACCTTTGATCTAAAACTCTTTCCTAATTCATAATTTCCCTCACTACCTAGCATTCCCTCTCTCATTCCTTCCTCTTCCTTTCTCGTTGCTAACCCTTATCATGATCCTTTGCTTGATCCCTCGCTCAACACGTCCCTTTCTTTTGACCCTCCATTCTCATTGAATTCTAACATTCACAACCAAAACCCTAATTCACATAACATGTTCATATCATCATTGTTCTCAAAATAGAACCATTATCTTCATTTGTCGTCGCTTCGTAATGTTCCCTCTATAGTTACCTCTTCTTACTTTCTCATTGTTTACCATTCTCTCGATCCCACATTCTCTCCCTCATCCATTAATGGCACCATAACCTCCTGGGATAATCCTAACTTGTGGTACGCCCCCTTATCAACAAATTTGATCTACAATCCTACACCCCAAGGACATTCTCCTCACTCTCACTCTCCCTCCATGGTTATTAATTTTTCCTCCTTTCTTATCGATTCCTCCTCCCTTTGTCTTTTAGAAAAAGGATTTAATTTATCCCTTGCTCCTTAACGTATTTATTTTGAAGAAAATGATAGCTCAATTGAATAAGTAATGCACTACCTACCTCCTCATCAAGTGGAAGAAATTAGGCAAGACTCTTGTATAATTATCAGGTTTTCCAAACATCCTAGACCTAACCTAATCAAAGATGAATATCATTCTATTCAACTACTTAATAATAACCTGGACATCATAATCTTAAGAGTTGATAAAGGTAATGCTATCATCATCATAAACACCTTAGACTATGAATCCAAGCTTCTAGATATTTTTTCCTCTTCCTCATACAAAAATCTTGCTAAAACCCCCTTGAATTCCATCACTATTCTTGTCACTAAAACCATTGAATATTCATCCCTCGACCCAAACTTTCAGAAAAAACTTTTTCCTCATCACCCAAAAACCCCCAGGATCTATGGACAACTGAAAACTCACAAAAAATACATTTCCCTTAGACCTATAGTTATCACTATCGCTGCCCCACTAATGCCCTTACTTGCTTTCTGGCTATCAAACTAAAATCCTATATTGAAAAAGCTTCTTCCTTCGTAAAAGATTCCTATGATTTTATTCAAAAAACTTGTGATCTTCAACTCGATAACCAAGATGTAATGATCATTTTTTATGTCGTTTCTTTATTTACTAAGATTCTTATCCCCTAAAAATTAGACCTCATCTCCAAGATAGTGAACCCAAAAACCCTTAACCTAATGGAGAAAATTATATTTGACGTTAAATACAAACCATTCATACTAAACCTAGTTCATTTTAAAAGACGTGAGCATTGTTTATAGTGCATTATGAAAAACACTATTTACAATTAAAACTTTTTTCCGAAACCATTCATATTAAATCTAGTGCACTTTAAAAGACATAGAGCATTGTTTATAGTGCATTATGAAAAACACTATGCACAATTAAACCTTTTTTCGAAAGAAACATCCCGCTATGGAATCTCGTGGGTAATCAAGTACATATTCAAAAAGTATTTTTCACCCCTTTATTGTGTATCATTGTCATTAAGTACATT
>JASDQU010437832.1:13439-23567 GCA_032191745.1 Picea mariana | reverse complement strand
AAAGGGTTATAATCTCATAGATTTGTCTTTGAGTTTCTTTCATTCTGGCTCTTAATTGATTTTCTCAGATCAATTTTATTGTGAATTATTTAATTGAAAGAGAACTTTTTCCTTTTATTGAATAATTCATTTTAAAATACATTGCTTGGATTTCTTTTGCTTTTAAAAAAACTTGTTGCTATATTGATGTATTTATCTCTATCTTTGAAATCAATTTTTTAATTCTTGACTTTCTTTAGTTGGTGGGTATTTTTAGTTGCTTTGGGAAGAAACATTTTGAGTAGTGAGCATATTGGTTTAATGAATTTGGGACATTGTGCATCTAGGAATATTAAAGGTTTTATCCTTCTCGTAATATAGATTTCATCGAAGTGAAACATTTCATTTTCATTTATTTGCATGGTTTAGAGTCATTCAAAACATCATCTTTTCCATGTTGTTTTCCTTGTGGGAAAACAACAACCATAAAATTAACATCCTAATTAAAATATTTTTAGAAAAATTTACTTTTCACTTGTAGAAAACCTACATTAGATTAGTTTTAGGGGTTTGGATTAGGTATTGAGGATAACTCTCCAAAGTTATCAAACAAACATAGAATCTTGAGTTAGGGAGATAAATTTGTTTTTTTTATCACTACCCCGGGAAGCCCTTCTCACACAAAGGTCAATAACGAGTTCACATTGGGACCAACAGAGTAAATAATGCCACTCTATTGGTCTTGGTGGAGTGGTCTGCATGTATTACAAATGGTGTACAAAGACACTTGAGGATCACTTGAGGGGATCACACCTCTATGGGAGGCACCTCTAAAGGGGATTTTGGGTCTATTACGACCCTACCCTTGCATCTATACTTGATTTTCAACTATTTCCCAAAGAATTCTTGTTCTAAGTTGTAATCTTAGTGGCCATAATATTTATGGACCGTAAACAAGGTCACGAAGAAGGGGAAATTCTTTCTTGTACCTGAATGAGACATTGTTCAAACTCACTCAGGCTCCTTGGTGGGTAACCCACAGTTATATTATGAGGGAACTTGCACCAGGGTATAATTCCATTAAGCATATTGCCAACGTAATTGATCCCCCCACTCTATCTCATCCCCTTCTTATTTTGATCTCGTGACATTGGATTTTATCATCAAATAGTGTGTTCATTGTGAGAATGTTTTTGTTTATTTTTTTGCTTCCTACTTTTTTTTAGCGTGTGTTTTTTTCTCTCCCTTGAAATCCTTAGGTGGAGTCTAAATATATAGCATCAGTTCCCAGAATGACCAACCAAGGGACCCCTTTTCCTAGGGAACCTTTTTTTCTTTCTTCTTCTTGAAACATTTCTTCTCCCTTTACTACTGCTTTGAGTCTTCCATGATTCACTATTAGATTACCAATATGGTTTTTTTCCACTCCGGTAATATCAAATGTGTTGATATTATTGTAGTTGTGGGAGGTATTAACCTCCACTTGTAACCTTTCATGAGACTAGAATATTTCGTGCAGCAAGAGAAACTATAAAGACTTGGATAGTAACTCTAGAAGACAAGTTGACTTAATCAAATAATTAATATTGAGCTATTATCCCCCAGGAAGAGAAGTTGGCCTAGTCAGTTAAAATGGAGCAATATAAATAGAGGGCGCTAGAGATCATTTGTGACTCACCCACTCACAAATGCATAAGACCAGTTGTGCACAAGTTTGGAGAAGAGCTACAACTACAACTGTTGCAACTGACATTACTATGTTGTGATTCAAATTTTTGTGTGGTATTTGGTTATATTTTCTTGGTGCGTTATCCTTGGTTGGCTATTGATATTCTACTGAAAATATTCTCTCTATCAAGGTTAAGGTGCTCGGGGGTGTCCTTTGTGCCTATGGTTGGGTGACAATATTGCTATATTGTCTATGGTTAAATGAGCATACCCACTTTTCTAACACATTATGGGCCCACACCTCCTTCAGTCAGTCTAACCATTGGAAGGAAGCTAAGCCATAATATTATCGATCTCGTTGAAGAACTATCTCTAGGGTTTCTAGCAGGTGCAGTTATTCAAGCACTACTGCTAGGGTTACTAGTAGGTGCAGCTGCAAATCCTAGAACCTTTTTCCCAACACCTTATGATGGAACACTTCACTCAAGGAGAGTATATTCTAGTGTGCCTTAGTCTAGTGCACCTATTGGCACTCTTAGAAGGAAAAAATTTCAAGGTTGATATTTTGGGTCAAAGTCAACATTTGACCAGTCAAAGTCAAAGTTTGACCAACTATCAATGTACATAAATCATGAATGAAAAGATAGGCCATATACACTATTTATCTCTTACAAGAAATATTGAAGACAACATGTGGATAATTGACAGTGGAGCTTCTAGGAATATGATAGGAGACCAGGTCGAACTCTCAAATCTGAATGAAAAGAAGACATCCTACAAGGTAGAACTTGGAGAGAAGAACACCTATCTAGTCGAAGGAATTGGTCAAGCCTCCATCAAATTGAAATCATATAACAATGTTCATTTGAGTAATGTATTATATTTACTTGGTTTATAAAATAACCTTGTATCTATATCTTTCATAGAAGAAAAAGGAAATAGAATAGCCTTTGTAAATGGTGAAATACTATCTTGGTCTAGAGAATCCAACATAGATAATGCTAGAGTTATTGGAACTCGTGAAGGAATATTATACAAACTACTAGAACGTAATTATCAAGCTCTTATACATGATGAATTCAATCCCAGTGAACTTTTTCATATAAGTTATGCTCATCTTAACTATCAATAATTACCTTTCCTCGAGAACATGGTTCAAGGAATACCATAACTACAATATACACATGAAGGAATTTATAGAGGATGTGCTCTTGGTAAAAATGTTAAGAATCCATTCTCAAGTAGCAATAATAGATCCGAGGAAATACTAGATTTAATACATTCAGATGTTTGCAGTCTAATGCCAGTCAAATCTCTAGGAGGTTCCCTTTATTATGTAATAATATTCATAGACAATTACTCAAGAAAGACTTGGTTATCTCTCTTGAAGAGAAAGTATGAAGTTTTCAGGAAGTTTCAAGAATTCAAAGAAGAAATAGAAAACCTCACAAGCAAGAAAATCAAGACTTTGAGAACAAATAATAGAGGAGAATACACATCCAAGGAATTTGTTTCCTTTGAAAATCAACAGGAATTAGGAGGGATATAACCATTCCTCATAATCCTAAAAAAACATGGTGTATCATAAAGGAAGAATAGATCCATTGAGGAAATCGTGAAGGCACTAATGAACGATCAAGGTTTATCCATGTATTTATGGGGAGAAGCATCCATTACAACAATATATGTTCATAACATAAGTCCCCGCTGCATATTGAAGGATATGACTCCATAAGAATCCTTCTCAGGAAATAAACCCAATGTGGAACACTTAAGAATCTTTGGGTTCCTTGTTTACATTCATATTCCCAAGGATAAAAGGAAGAAACTAGAACCCTCGGGAAATAAGGGCATATTTGTTGGATATAGTGAATAATCCAAATCCTACATAATCTATATTCCAGAAAAACATAAGATTGAAGTCAGCAGACACATAACTGTCAATGAGAATATGGCTTTCTAGAAATCTATAGAAGAATCCATGGAAGAAGAAGAATATGAATATCCTAAAGAATAAAGCACATGTCTTCCAGAAAGTTAGAATGAATAACAAAAAAAACTTGATCATCCGATGCAACCATGTGAACCTATTGAATAAGTCATTTTAGAAAAAACTAGAAAACATCCATCTTGTCTTGAAGATACTCTATAAGAAGAAGAAAGACTCAAAGCTCCATTTGACACCTTCATAAAGAGAAGAAAGCCCAAAAGATTCTCCATTTATGAAACATGTATGCAAAATATTATAAATGAAGAACCCACCACATTTGAAGAAGCAACTAAGAAGAAACAATGGAAATAATCCATGACAGAAGAATATCTGTCTGTCATGAAAAATGACATGTGGGAAATTGTTCCTAGACCCAAGGAAATATCAATGGTAAATTCAAAATGGGTCGATAAGATCAAACATGTAGTGGACGGAAGCATGGAAAAATAAAATGCAAGATTTGTAGCTAGAGGGTTCTCCCAAGAGGAGGGATAATATTCTGACGAAACATTTTCTACTGTTTCCAGATATACTTCTATTAGAGCGATTATGTCTCATGCTTCTTCCATGGGACAAACTCTACATCAGATGGATGTAAAGAAAAATTTTCTCAATGGAGAAATTGAAGAATATGTATACATTTAACAACCTCAAGGTTTGGAGGTACATTCCAGAGACCCTCATGTTTTCATATTAAATAAATCCTTGTATGGACTCAAGTAAGCTCCAATAGCTTGGTATGCTAGAATAAATAATTACTTAGTAAGACTTGGTTTCTCTAAGAGTCATCCATATTCAAATCTCTACTGCAAGGTTGTGAACAATGCACCTTTGATTCTACTGCTATATGTCGACAAATTATTCTTGACAGGTGTAGAGTCTCTCATCACCCAATGTAAGAAGGAATTATATTGTGAGTTCAATATGAAATATCTTGGTTTCATGCACTATTACTTGGGACTAGAAGTATGGAAGGAGTGTGGTAAAATATTCCTTTGACAAGGAAAGTATGCAGCGAATATTCTTCATAAATTTGGAATGATGGATTGCAAATACATGGCCACTCCTATGACCACAAATATAAGAAAAATAAGATACTCAGATTTTGATCCAGTAGACCCGTCCCTAAATCGGAAATTGATTGGGTCGTTGATGTATCTAGTGAATACTCGACTAGATATTTTCTTTGTTGTAAAACCCTTAATCTAGTTCTAGATGGAACCCAAACATGAGCATTGGATAACTGAAAATCATGTTCTAAGATATATCCATGGAAATCTAAACTATGGTTTAAGATGCACCTCATCCAATGATATACAACTTCATGGATTCACAGATTCAAATTGGGCAGGGAGTGCAAAAGACCAAAGGAGTACTTCAGGGATGTGTTTCAGTTTGGGCTCTGCTATGATATCGTGGGATAGAAGGAAACAAAATCCTATCACACTCACCACACCATAAGTAGAATATATCACAACATGTGAGGCATGTACCAAAGAAGTATGGTTGAGGAAGATGACTTATTGATTATTTGATTAGGTACTAGATTCGACCATAATTTACTTTGACAATCAAAGTTGTATAACGCTATCAGAACACCAAGCGTTTCATTACCGATCAAAACATATTGATATAAATTACTACTTTTTTCGTGAGAAAGTCTCGGAAGGAGAAGATAAAATACATTATATCTCTATAGATGATCAGGTAGTAGATATTTTGACAAAGCCTTTGTCCATGATAAAGTTTTCATACTTACGGGACAAGATCAGGCTCATGGAGATAACTCCCTTAGTTGAAAGGGAAGAGATGGATCCCCAGGTTGGGAGGGATCATTGATACATATTATTGATTCATGGGCAGTCATTTTCTAGTTTGGAAAATGATGCAGGTTGGGCAGTTCCTTTCCAGTCTAGAAAGTGGTTCGAGATTTCTGATGGACAAGAATTTTCCAGTTCATAAAATGGTTTAGATCGAACAATCATTTCCATGATGAAAATGGTCCGATAGATTGTTGATGTACTATAGACAGTGATTCACCTTGTGGTCAGTGTGGGTGAATGGTCTAGGACAGTCATTATTGTTGGTATTCACTCTGAGTAGTGGTCAAGAAGAATGGTCTGCCTTGCGAGGCAGTCATTCTTTTGAAGTTCATAGTTGTGAGTAGTTTCAAAGAATGGTCAGTTTTGGACGTTGGTGTAGAACAATCATTTCCTTAGGAAATTTTCCGAACATTCATTCCATAGGGAAGAATCATTCTCTCCAGGTTGCACTATGATTAGTGCTGGAGGAATGGCCCAATTAGGTGAATGGTCCAGGTTCAACAATCAGGGACATACATTCCCTAGGGAAAACTCATTCTATACAGGTTTCACTATGATTAGTGTCATAGGAATGGCCCATTTAGGTGTTGTTCCAGGCTCATAAATCAGGGACAACTATTCTTCTATTCTTCGGAAGAATAGTCCAAATAGCCCATAGATGATATTTTACTTTGTAAGGGAAGATGCTCTTCCATATCTCACATATGTGAGTGGAACAAGTGCCCATATGACTCGGTTTATATCATGTTATTAATTTGTAGATTGATATCATATGATATGATTGTTGTAGAGACTGTATGTCTCTGGAAAATAGGTGTATGCTACTATTGTGAATGTGATCCATTGATAGTGATTGTGTGTCACTGGTTAGTAGTAGTGTGCTACTGAGAGTGGTTGTGTACCACATGATAGTAATTGTATATTACTATTAATAGACACATTTGTGTTCTATTGTATTTCATTGTTCTTATTTCCATGGAGATTGTCTAGTTGGACAGTAATGATGGTGCTCGTGATTTGATCATGAGATAGTCTGTATGGCTATGATGATGCTACTATTTGAATGGCTTTTTTACTTAATACCATTTCCTTTAATACCTCCCTATATAGGATGGAGTGTTGATATGATGGTAGTTTTGAGAGGTATTAACCTCCACTTGTAACCTTTGAAAAGACTAGAATATTCTAGGAATAAAGAGAAACCCTAAAGACTTGGATAATAACTCTAGAAGACAAGTCAGCTTAATGGAAAAATTAATGTTGAGTTATTATCCCCTAGGAAGAAACATCGACCCATTTAGTTAAGATTGAGAAGTGTAAATAGAGGGTGCTAGAGCTCATTTTTTAGTCACTCACTCGCAATTGCATAAGACTAGTAGTCCGCAAGTTTGGAGAGGAGATGCAGTTGCAGTTGCAGCTACTGTAACTGAAATTTCAGTTTTTGGATTGGAATTTCTGCTTGGTCTTTAGTTATATTTTCTTGGTGCACTAGCCTTGGTTGGATATTGAACTTCTACTAGAATTATTCTCTTTGTCAAGGTTAAGGTGCTCGGGGGTGGCCTTTGCTCCTATGGTTGGGTGAAAATATTTCTATATTGTCCATGGTTAAACGAGGACACCCAATTTTGTGATAGAATGCACCGGGTGCAAGAAATCCACCCCAAGAAGATAAACATCATGTTGACCCTTCATTTTCTTTTCCCATCAGGTATTCTTCCCTTTATTCTTCTTCACCTAGTGAAATCTTTGAAGCTAGTAACCATGTGTATAAGAAGAAGAAGAAAAGGAAGATTAATAAGAATAAAAATAAGCAAGGGGTCAATATTCCAACCGTCGTAGGTCATGTTGGAAACAAGCAACCAACTATTTTTTATCATACTAGGAGTGTTCATGATGTTGTCAAGACTACCAATATAAATCTTCATCCCAAATTCCCTTGTAGGATTTGTAAGGTGACCATCTTCTCAAGGATTTACCTATTTTATCCAAGGTCTTATAAGTGTGGTCTATGAGTTCCCAACAACCGATGTCACTATCCTTTGGACATAATGTTGATGACAATACATCAACTATTCATAGTACAGTTGGGGAAAGGAAAAGTAGAGTCAAATTTCCTTGTATTTTATGTGAAATAATTCATGAAACTCACGTTTTCCCTCATATGGATAAATCCTTGAAATTGTTGGAAGAGATTGTTGTTTTACAACAACTTCCAACCAATTATCATAAATTTTCTCCCAACCCACCATTGGTCGATCAAGCGGCCAATCCAATCCCATCATCGATCAATCCCACTCTCTGCTTGAAGAGTGAAGTTCAAGTGCTCAATCTTATTGATCAAGTGATCGATTCTCTTCCATCATCGATTGATCCTACTGTTCCGTAGGAGAGTAAAGTAGTTACCTCCAAGGTCTTTCCTATTACTACATATTAATATGGAAAAAGGGGCAATTCACCCATTCCAATGGAACCCCCTCCAAGTGCTGAGGTTATTTCCTTTGATTGGAGTAGACTGAAAGGACCTTATATTCCTTCCTATATACATTTCCAAATCATTGTGAAGGTTTTCGGTAGGGATCTACATAAAAATATTATAGAAGAAGGTTCTTTTGTTAGTATTTTATCTTGAAATGCTTGACAATCTATAGGTTGCCCTCAACTTGTTCCCATTAACCAAAATGTGTTAGATTTTGACACAAGAGCTAGTGAATCTTTAGGGATCCTTCCTAAGTTACCTATTACCTTAGGAAGGAAAATTTTCCATATGATGTGATGATAGTTCAAGGACCCTTGGATTTTAATTTACTCCTTGGGAGAGACTATGTTTATGCTATGAAATATATCATGTCCACACTCTTTTGAGTGATGTACTTAACTCATAATGGAAGCATCATGACTATTGATCAAATTTCATTTATTAGGCTTGATCATCGTATGACCACCATCTAAATTTCATGAATGTTTCCAATAGAGTGGTATCCCCTCCGCCACGGGTGAGTTATGTGGAAACATGTCCCATGAATTCCACTGCTGATAAGAAAGAGCCTCTCATTGTATGCTAAACTTCTTTTGACCTATATTTGGTATTTGACATGGTGATTTCTTCAATAGGACTATTAGAGAATGATCTACCTACCCCTATTGCATACCTCGACATGTATTCCTTAAGGAACATTGTTCTTCTGTCCAACGAATATATCTTGGAAGCTATGATCGAGGTATGTCCGTTGAGATGTATTCCTTCCATAGAATTTTCGTCTTGGAAGCTATGATCAAGATGAATCTGTGAGCATAATTTTTATTTATATATGGTAAGGTCATTAAAAAATAAAACAAAAGTCTAGGGTTTGAACACATATCCTTGAGAATTGTTTCTTTTTTATTTCAATGTCATTAAAAAATGAAATTGATCCCTTCGAGCATAGTTCATTATTCGTTTCAATATCGTTAA
Source organism: Picea mariana (assembly GCA_032191745.1). Classification (NCBI taxonomy): domain Eukaryota; kingdom Viridiplantae; phylum Streptophyta; class Pinopsida; order Pinales; family Pinaceae; genus Picea; species Picea mariana. The sequence goes on along the minus strand of JASDQU010437832.1, from coordinate 14,656 downwards.
AAAATGAAACAAACCCTCTCCCATAGAGTTGAGTATTTCACTAGATCTCATACTTGAACCTTCATTTCATCCACTTGTGCCAATTGAATATCTCTTTATTCTTTCTTTGGTGAATATTTTCATATCAGTAGTCAGGAGTCTATTTGAGTATAGAAATTGGTGACAGAATACGAGTTGGCGGATGAAATGAATCTTGTGGGGGCATGTCTTCATCCTCTAGACAACATGCTGGAGTTAAGTTGTTATCTTCATAAGTTGGGGGAAAAGTACCAACCACCTATGGGTATCAATCAAAACATTTGGATATTACGTTGGGAAGATCCAAGAAAAATTACTTTTCAGTTTCAAGTTTGGGAAAAAATGAAACCTATCCAAGCATAGTTTTACCTTGTTTCAATCTTGTGTAAAAAATAAAACCAATCCTAAGCTTAGTCTTTGATCTTTCTTGTGCTTGTGAATACATAAGAATATGTTAGCCACCTTAATATTTGTTCTTTCTCATGATCATAAATTCATGAGAATAGGTTACTGATCTTAGTATTTGTTATTTCTCATGCTTATTAATACACAAGAATAGATTACCAAGTATAATTTTATCACTTTTTCAGACTCGTAAAAGATATACAAAAAAGGAACTCTTTAGAGTTTCCTTTAATCTCTTTTTAGACTCTCTAAATATGAAAAGATTGTAGAGTGAGCTTGTCTCCTTTCACGCTCGTTAAATGATTTGAAATGTCATCTATCGAGCAATATTTTAACCCTTTTTGAGTCTTATCATACTAACTACAAAAAATGAATACTCTAGTTGATCATGTCTAGAAGAGTTCTCCTAGGTATTATTTTATACTTTTTCGGGATTCATAGACTAAATTTACAAAAAAGTTAATTGAATTTCTCTTTAAGTGCTTCTCATACTCCCTAAACATGAAAAACCATTGAGTTTACATTCTCTCGACAAGCAAAACATACATTGAAAGACCCATATGGGACCCAACCACTCATTCATAGGGTTTGTTAAAAATACTCTGAACGACTCATCCAAAGAATGAGCTTATACTACAAGCATATGTTATCCTCCTCAAGCTTGTGTAAAAATAAGGAGTTACTTGTGAGAAATGGTGGGGGGAAATTGGGAAGGAAATATGCATAAAATATGTATTATTTTAGTAGTGATTTGCTCTTGAACATGACATCCATTCACTCCTTGTGTCAATATT
>JASDQU010437831.1:56860-81073 GCA_032191745.1 Picea mariana | reverse complement strand
ATGAGGAAAAGAACATTGTTGTTGGTCTTCAAAGGAGAGATGGTAACTCTTCAAATTCACCTCCTCAAGAAGGCAATAAAGGTGAATGTTCAAGGTATATTTTTGCTTATAATTCAGTTGCTTTTGATTATGTTAAGCATGGTAAATTTGCATGTAAAAATGGCAGAAACATTCCATGTAAATATTGTGGTTTAGATAACCATCATGTTTCAAGATGTTGGAAGATATTGACCACATTCAGGAAACTTTTCAAGAAAAGGTAACTTGAAAACATGATGCAAAATATTTGCACTCATTTCCAGAAGAGAGGTCATCTCATTGACCAATGTTGGACATTGCATCCAACCACTCATCCACAACATGAGAAGTAGATGGATAAAGAGGCTGGCAAGAATGGAAGATGAGATTCCATTATTGATGTGAGTCAAGATGATTCACAAGAAGATGATGTTCAACAGAAAAAGTCACCATTGAATTGGCTTGGTAAGAAATGGTTAGATTTCTTGAGCAAGTAAGGCTTGCATTTTTCTGTTTGTAGATGCACTTTTCAACCTTATGTATGCATTTTTGTTGAAGTTTGATGCAAGTTTGCATGTGAATGCATTTTTTTTAAGGCATTCTTGTTGTTGCACAACTTGGCTAAGAGGATGTAAAAGATGGGTATGATGCTCACTTGTTGTAGCCATTTATCTTTTTCATTTTCAGCTCTTATGTACCCACATATTTTTGGGTTTATGTACTTATGTTTGTACTTGAAAGAGAGTTGAAGAGCTATGCACATGCATGTGATTTTGTGTGTGTAAATAGTGAAATTTGTGAAATTTGTGTAAACAGTGAAATGGTTGTGTATCATGAATGTTGACTTGTCATTGGGAATGTCGATATGTTTCAAATGAATCTCGACTTGTGTCGATTTTGTCTAGACGACTATGTTGTGTCGATCATGTTTTTCAACTTATGTTTAGTTGATGGTGTTTGTCGGCTTGTAAGTCGATATTGAGTACACCAAGATGGAGGAAAACGCCATGTGCTTTGATGAAGTACAAGATGCGACCATTTGCTTGAAGAGCAAAAAAAAAAATGTTGGCATCATTTTCAGTCTTGTATAAAGTTTGTTTTCAAGATTGATGGTTTTCTTGGTTTGTGACAAGATGTTGCAGGAAAGTTTTTGCAGCCATTGTAGAATAGATTATGTTGACGCCAAATATTTCACAAGAGGGACTTGATTCTTAGTGGGAAGGTTGTCAATCTTCCAAGCACAAAGATAACAGTGGATCAACAACAGCCAGAGAACAATGGGTCAGCGGTAACTAGAGAACAGTGGTTGAGGGACATAGCCAGTTGCAGTGCAAGGCATGTCAAGGTACCCAGGTGATTGCCAAAAAAAAATAACTTTCAAGTAGAACCAGTTGATAGAACTTGGAAGTAGAAGAGTATTGAAGCTCATGCAGATAATCATCAACTTTTGTGGGTCCAAAATCCTTTCAGTGGGAAGGTCTGATCAGAATCTGGACCAGGGGTCAAATTTTAGCCCAAAAATCAAAGTGTCTGGAATTGCTTAAAAAAAACAGGAGTGTAGGCCTCGTCCTCACGAACCCAATGCACTTCGAACAGGTTCAAATGGACATCGGATGAGAGATATCGTGTTCTTTTCGATTTGCAAAACAAGCAAGAAAATGTTGACTGTATAGTCCGTACAGGTGATGACATGGCATGACTGTATGCTGATGTGGAATATGTTGATTGGACATGATGATGTGTCATGATCGTATGCTGATGTGGTAAGCAGTTAATTGGTAGACACGTGGGTGAATAGAAATTTGACACGTGGCATCCTTTTGTCAAATAGGGTGGTGCCACGTGGCACCATGTTATGATTTGTTTGTTTAAAAATTTATGGAGTCCATGGGAATTGAACCCCGGACCTCCCCCCATGGTGCATCTCTTTGGCAAAGGGTGGGCTACCACTAGCCCACATGGCTATTTTTTAACCTTATATGTTTTCACATATATTAAAATGTGATGTGTGTGTAGTATGGCGTGGGTCTGGGCTGGGGCTTAGCCCCAGCCCCATTCATATGACTTGTTCCCACATGACCATGAAAACGGTATTGCATAGGATTCCAATGCAATTTTTATACGGATATAACCTTGCGCCTGGACACATGTCAATCCCACAAGCAACATGCAAACAGGCCCCTATTTTGCGCTGGGATGTGGCCATATGGCTCCCCATGTGCCCAACACCTCCACGTTTAGGGGGCTTAGTTCACTAATTGTGCGACTAATTCACCCATTTTGTGGGCATGTGCACATGTGTTGGGTTTAGGCATGGGAAATTCCTAGAAGCCAGGTTACTCACACAAGAGCTGCAAATTGGTGAACCAGAGACAACAAGCTTAAAGGAGAAAAATGGCAGGAGGCCTAACTTCTTCATATTTTGGCCAAATGAGGTGTTGAAAAAGCCCAGATAGGGGTTTCTGGATGTTCTGAATCCATTGGCACAGTTTTCAAATCCATTTGGAGGCTTATTTTGAAGTTTTTTCTACCTTGAAGTTTTAGGAGCTCTAGGGAGCTTAGGGCCACCATTGAAGGAGGTTATGCTTAGATGATCCCAAGTCTATTTTTTGTGACTGAATAGTCATTTTTGACTAATCGTTATGCTCTGAACACATTGGGATAGATTTCAGAGCCATTTGAGGACTTTTACAGGTGTTTTTTTCCACAAGGAAGCTCAGGGAAGCTCAAGGCCATATGTAGAAGAGGTCATGCCCGAATGAGCCATGGTCCGTTTTCATAGTTCTATTAGTCATTTTTGGGGTTTTTATGTATTATGAACCCAATGGTACAGTTAGTAAATCCATTGGAGTTGAGAAGAAGCTTGTAAAAGAATCTTTGACAAACTAATCCGAGAGAGCCTAGTCCATTGATGGAGGCTCAAGGAGATGTATCCCAATTGGGGGTGAACTCCTTTATCATATTGTCTTTGTTGTGAGTTTGCTTCTTTATTTGTTGCAAGTTATGTTTGTTGTGTATTTATTTAAACCACATATTTAACCTTACAAATACCTCACACATAAACATTTAAAAGAATCCTAAACTTGACACATAAAACCTCTTCCACAACTAAGACATTGAGCAAGGTCCTGAAGTTTATTTTAATGGAGTAGAGGGTGCTTTCATAGAATAACAAGTTAGGCCCCTATTTTCAGATCACTTATACTCTAAAAATGTCAGTGAACAGTATACATCATTCTAAATCTTTTGAGTAATATAATAAAAAGGAAGTATCAGGAAGTACAAGTAAACATGTAGGGGTACTGAATAGGCCTGCTAGCAGTGGGGCCATGCATGTATGGTAATAAGGTAAACCCATCGGGGTACTGAAAGGGCCTATTGGTAGCAGTGCTATGCCGGGTAAAGGGAGTTGAAAAACACAAAGTGGCACACCTGAAACTAAACAAAAGCACCTGGGTCTCATTCTGAAGAAATCATTATCAAATCAAGGCTAGGAGATGACCTTTATATCTCTCGGATGATGTTCTTAAGAACCTTCAAGTATCCACTTTAGATTTATATATTTAAAATAAATAGGTTTGCATGAGAAGTGGGACCCTCAATATGTGTAATTCACCTTACCTAAGAAAGAAGAGATTCATCTCTAAAACCTTGGATACAAAACGAGTTAATCATCTTGGGATGTATTATTTTATGTGTTCCTCTATTCAAATGAGATCTAAACTATGCTTACATCACTTTTATTTTAAACGTAATGAAGACTCTTGGCCACTATAGTCAAAGTCATTATGAATACTCTTGGCCACTATAATCATATTAGAGTCATAGTCATCCCTTTCTCCTAAATACGATTGAAAATAGATTGGATAAGACTTAACACCAAATCACTGACAGATCTAATCTATTACTCACAACTCCACTTTTCCGTCATAACTACTTTACCATGGGTCAAAAGTGTGAAGCATAGGACAAAAATTTTATATTGTATAACAAATTACCTAAAAGAGAACTTAAGAATTTGAAGAAAGGTGGAGCTTTAGGGAATGCTTAATCGAGTGAGGAGTACCATCAATTTTGAAATTTTGAAGATCATTTATGCATGAGGACATGCAATGACTTAAGCATTGGGAAATGTTGAGTCTCAGTTTTGACACCTTTATTACTCTATATTTCCCTCTATTAGAGCCTATTTTACCTATGTTATGTGTATCTAATTAATTGTTTCCTCCATAAATACACTTGATGACTTTGTTTATATGCATAGAGAGGTAAATTATGATTAAAGCATGGTTTGTTTAGTTTTCTTGAGTCAAAACGATTAAATGTTTGATTATATAGGATCCTAATCATTTGAATCTTAACCAAGATTATTCCGATACCAACGCATCCTGTGCTATTCTGGTAATAGCATGTGCTATTCTGGTAATAGCATGTGCTATTCTGGTACCAAAACATTGTGTTATTCCGGTACCAGTTTTGCCCATTTTGGTACCTCCCTTTGTGCCTAATCCGGTACTTAGATTCGCGATTGTGTGTATTCTGGTACCAAACACCTATTTACAGAAATCACTTGTTGAACGTGTATGTTGTTGGATATTCCAAGATATCAGTTGGATCGAAGCCTCTAAATCAGTTTTGAAGATCACGATCGACTTCATCACTCATGCACTTTTTGTCATGAGGATGAAGTCCATCCCTAAAGATTCGATATGAATTACCAATTGTAATATTTTAAAAACTATTTGATAATCATCCTTGTCTCTTGATAGTAACGGCTCACCTCCTTTATAAGGGATGTTGTATAGGTGATAGAGTATGTATGAATGTCATGAAACAAGTCGTAAGAACTAGATGATGGATATTGTTTTTATGTATGAGATGATGAGTTGTTGATTCAATTTATAAGATGAATAAATACAAATGATATGTTATACAATTTATGGGTATGATTAGGACGTTTTAGTCTATTATCGTCCTAGAGGTACCTTGTTGGTTCGGCAAGGGCCCACCGTCCCAACCAAGGTAAACCTCCATGTGTATACTTTGTGTGATTGTGTGAGTATTTAACAGTGGTGTGATGTTAATGATTTCAAATCCATTTTAAAAGTTTAGAATAAAACCATTTGTTTCTAAATTGGTGTGAGTAATCAAATATTAGATCATAAAGATAAGTTTTTTTTTCTAACATTGCAGGTTGACATTTAATTGTTTGATGTGTGGGATTGTTAAAAAAATGTTATTTTGAGTTTGTGATTGTAGTGTTCTCAGTAATTACAGTAACCAGAGGAATTTATTTATCATTTTTATGTTTTATAATGAAGTCTCTCAGTTATGATGACCGTTCCTTGTACTAAAGAAGGTTTTCTTGAATAGAACAGAGTTAGAGTTGATTTATGTTTCAAGAGTGACTGGAGTTGATTGCTAATCATTGTTTTGATTGCTACAAGAAACAAGCTCTTAATTTCATCTCTCTAATTCATAATCCTAGGATGAACAGACTTGTTCCCTAAGGAAGAACCTTTTGATTCACTATTTGCTTGAGAAGTTTTGTTATTAGTTTTCTCTTCTAAGTTTGAAGTTGTGTGAAGGATTTAGATATCCTAAAACATAGTGTTAATTGTTGTTAGTTTAGTTTCTTTAGGAGATAGAATCAAAGTTCATATTTTTCTTTCATGAGCCATCAATGAACAAGTCCATCACCTAAGTAATAACTTTAGGTCATATGCTTGTTTATGAGTTTTTCTTTCTAATTTATGAATTGTGTGAAGATTGTTATCTTTGAAGTGTGAAAATAGAGTATTGGTTTTAGATTGTTTTCTTGATTGAGATATACTTATCAGACATAGGAACCTATTTGTTATCGACACATATAGTGCATCAACTCTCCTATCATGGTTGATGATATATGTTTGGTAATATATTATGTAAAAAATTGCACCAACAAGATCCATTGGAGGGTCAGGAAGGGGCATGAATTGATTTTCCTTTGTTAAGGGCATGGTGGGCCTCAGTTTTCAACCTTTTGCTAGCATGAGAGGCCTAAATGGTGAGTGAATAGGTGTAGCTTGCACAATATGGTTAATAGGGCAGGGATAAGGTAAGGATAAATTGGGCCAACCATGATGTTGGGAGATTGACAGGTGGACAATTTCTTGCCATATGTCATTTTCAGGAACCTCGGGTCGCAATGAGACATCAGGGGGCACAATAATACGAGGGGCTTATGGAGCTTGGAAGGGAGGCCTTTTAGGCCTAGGTTGTGTTGGAGTTACTTCACACATAGCTAGAATTTATTTTTCCTAAGGTTATTCCTTGTTTATTAGTCATAATTAGTCATTATCTAGCCTCCTATATTTTAGGGGAGAATATTCCACCTTGAGAATATTCTCTTTCAGTTGACACTTCAGTTTGACTAGTAGAGTTGAGTTTAGATGTTGCATTGGTTTTGTCACCATGCAACATTGGGATCATCACCAACTCACTACTCTTTTTCCATTCAGTTAACTGAAGACTAGTTGACTAGTTAACTCAACTAGGTGGTAGTTCACTCCCGTAACTGCCTGAGAGACTAGACTAGGTGGAAGTTTACTCTTGTAACTATTGGTGTGTGTCGAGATCAATATACACCACCAATATGGCTCATTATTTACTCATGAATCTTATATCTATTGTAAATTATTCATTCTTTGAGTGTGAAATACGGTTAATGAGAATTCTTCCATTCTTTCTATCTTGCTTCTTCTTTTGTCAATTTCTCTCTGCAAATGTGTGTATTATTTTCTAGCTAGATCTATTCTATGTAGGTTTAACACATTTACATGGTATTAGAGACGATGGAATGCTAATAAAAAGCTACACCAAATCATTTTTTGCAAGTACAAAAGATTGAAGGCAACAAAAAGATGGATTATTTGCTGGAAATACTTCTCAGGCCACATAACTATTTGGAATGGAAGCCAAAAATTCTGCTTCATCTTAGATGCAGAGGCTTGTACCAAATTACTATGGAAATGGAAGTAAATCCTGATTATGTCGATGAGAAAAATGACTTTCTCAATAGACAAGATATGGCGATAGGAAGTATCGGCATGTTTGTTTCTCCCAAACTTTTCCATCAAGTATATGAAGAATCACAAGGATTAACTCCAAATGAATTATGGACTAGATTGGAGGTTCTATTTGGGAATAAAGAATATTTTGAAGATTTTATGTAGGAGGTCGAATAGATAGATCCAGAAGAGAAGCCATCAGAAGATCAAGCCTCTTATAATGAAGAGTCTTCTACAAATATTTTTGTAGAGATTTGTATTCCAATAATTGAAGATGATGTCTACAACATTTCATATTTGTTTTCTAAAATTTATATGGAATATATATGGAATGCATCTCAGGAGTCACATGCAGACACTTTTTCATGCACCATGCATGCATCTCAGGAGTCAAAAAGAGAACCGCGCACATCAGACCCCATTCTGATATTTTTTGAGAAAAATTGCAGAAACAAATTGGATATTTGAATTCCTCTCAGGACAATATCCAATTTCAAAAAAAAAAAATCATCCGAAATGGAGTCCGAAAAGTGAAGTTTTGATCTTTTTAAAATCAACAAAATTTCAGCATTTTTCTGGAAACGACCATACGGTTTTCAAAATTTCATCTAAAATTTATTTGGATATTATTCATTACAACAAGATAAAGTGAATATGTCTGGAAATATCAATGATGCATATACTTCATCAGATCCGTGTAGACATCTACATATTCAACAAAATCTTCAAAGAGATCAAACTTGCACAGTTGTGAGGTCTTCTTGGAGTGAAGGACATGGTTGCTTAGCAACTGTCTTTTGTTCCTTATTATTTTTTATTTTATGCATTGTAATTTGAGGGGGGGTTTTGTTTCCATGAGGTTTTCCCTCTTTCCTCATTTAGTTCAGTGCATCTTTTGTATTTGGGTACCTAACATGGCCTCGTAGCTGAGATCCATTCTTTATTTAAACCATAGTGATGTTCAGGGGGGGTGTTGGAGTTACTTCACACACACCTAGGATTTATTTTTCCTAAGGTTATTCCTTGTTTATTAGTCATAATTAGTCATTATCCAGTCTCCTATATTTTAGGGGAGAATATTCCACCTAGAGAATATTCTCTTTCAATTGACACTTTAGTTTGACTAGTAGAGTTGATTTTATATGTTGCATTGGTTTTGTAACCATGCAACATTGGGATCATAACCAACTCACTACTCTTTGTTCAGTCAGTTCATTGAAGACTAGTTAACAAGTTAACTCAACTAGGTGGCAATTTACTCCCATAACTGCCTGAGAGACTAGACTAGGTGGTAGTTTACTCTTGTAACTGTTGGTGTGTGTCCAGATCAATATATACCACCACTATGGATCAATAGTTACTCATGTATCCTATATCTATTGTAAATTATTCACTCTTTGAGTGTGGAATACGGTTAATGAGAATTCTTCCATTCTTTCTATCTTTCTTCTTCTTTTGTCAATTTCTCTCCACAAATGTGTGTAGTATTTTCTAGCTATATCTATTCTGTGCAGGTTCAACACATTTACAGGTTGGACCAATCCTTGCCCAATCCAATTAAAAAATACATCATGAAACAACGGACCTAACTCTTGTGAGTCAGTGTCAAAGTGTATGGAGAATATTGGCCTTCTTGGGCCTTTGTTCCAATTACCTCTCCATCGGTTTCCTCCGCCATTGCTAACTTGGCTAAAGAAGCTCATTCCTGCATGCATGATTGATGAGAAAATAGTCCCTTAAACAACCATACACGAAAAATACTTAAAAATATGAAATACATTTTGGCTCAACAAAATATAAGACTCATGCATTCCAATCCATACAAATTGTGCAACTGTTGTCAATGATCAGGGGGTGAATAAAAGGTTCTGGGATATACTAGGGGTTTGTATTGAGCGAAAAATGATAAAATTAGAGGGAAAATAATCATTGTTACTTGTCAAAGACAACAAACAATAAACTATAATGTAAACCAAAGAATATATCACTTTGTTCCAACCAAGAAACTATGACCAAACTATTTCAAAATATAATTCTCTTATTTGTAATTAAATTCTAAGAACAGGGAGTGAAAAATGGATGTGGGAAGGTGAGGGGGTTGTAATTAACAAAAAGTGAAGTAATGGTAGGGAAAGATAATGGGTAGTGTTCATAAAATTAATTAAGTAATCCATGAAATCATTCCATATAAATTTAAAATAAATCCAACACCAACCAAAATGATCATTGTGCCAAAAGAGCAAGTGCTATGTAAAAGACAAACAATTATGTGCCTTAACTTGCTCATTGTTTGCAATCAATATGTAACATGATGTCATCATAACAAGATAGTATGCATTCCACAACAACATGTAGAGAATTTTTGTTTCTTCTCATTTATCCGTTTAATATCTTAAAACAATTCTCAAATGAATAAACAATCACTTATTTCCACTCTGTCTAGTATCAAAATCAACCACTTTCCAACAACAAAGACACAAAAAACATGCCTGATTTTATCCCTCAATTCCATATAATAATTAAATTGTAATGAGATCAGTTGCTACAACACTCGTGCTTATCTCTATTAAAATGTATAATATTCCTTAAATAAACATAGTGGACAGTCAAACACAACGATCCATTACTAATTGCAAATATCCTTACTTTCCATTTAAACACATAGAAAACAATCACCACTTTAACTCATACACAGACCATTTGTAGAGTATCTCTGTGACTCTACAGGTCCAACTACTCTGAATTTAAACATCCACAATGTTGGGCTATCAATCAATATAACGAGGTAGCAATAGTGAGCCTAATCTTATCTTATAAATTGATCGAATTAACAAAACCATATTTTTTAAAAACCCATGACCCTTTCTGATGGTGCAATCAATATAATATCCATAACATATATAGTAGATGGACATGCCATGATTACCACGATTGCAATATTCCCATTCGACAATTTAAAGCACAAAGTCACAACAATTATTAACTCAACCTATCATACTATAGGAATGCCACACATACCCATGCATCACGCATGAGCATCGTTGTGCATTAATCAATGGTAAACTAATGTTGGGTTAATAATTCAACAATTACAATGTAAGAGACAACAACTGTGCATTCAATCCAATTCTCCAATCAACCAAATTTACATGTTGAGATTATCAATTTGATTGTCATAATAACCAATGCAGTGACTAAATACTACAACCAACACTACTATCACCATAATCAACAGAGATGAGCCATAAATCAAACACTATTAACAATACCCAATGACTCATAAAAACCAACAGTATACCTGACAGGCCGTTATGGTTCCCTCTATGAAACCTGGCTTGAGAAAATAAGGGTTTTCTCTGTAGACCAACACAACAAACTGGAGTCGATTCCCATATTCGTGTGAGAACCTCCAAGACCAATGGTGCACACACAGGGTATACCGGAAATGATTTCGTAGATAGGTTGACAATTCCTGTGATAGGAGAGACTATGAACAAAGGAGTCAGGCTCCATTTTAGCCTTGTAACAATACTTAGAACACGCAGGTTATAACCCTCATGACGCAACACCCCAACCTCAGCAGGCTCTATGTAACCTCCTAGTCTAAGGATCGTTCTAAATCTCCCTTGAGATGAAATGGCTCATTGATTCTTATCTGGAATCTTCAACACGTATAACCACATGTATTTATTTAGTAGTTATGTATGTGGGAGCAAGCACTAGGTGCAAACCTCCACTCCATGTGACCAACCGATGTGACCACTACATTTGCCGAAAAGGTGTTTCAAGTTTCTCGATTTTGCGATCTCTATTGTGAGTCCCTCTGACTCCTTTGACTCTTAAAACCCTGAAAATAGGATAACGGACCTTTAACCCCTCCTTTATGCCTCAACCATGTGACCTTGGTCACGTTGTGGGGTCCACCTCCAAGCATGTATGGATTTCACGACTCTTGATTTCACGATGCAACCTATTCTACCTTTCCCGAAATCCAAAATCATTAGTTCTTCTCCTCATATAGATGGCCCTGAGCTTGCCACAATCTGACGGTCCAAATTGTATTGGAATTTTGCATATCTGGATTTCACAACTCTTAACTTTGATTCAACAACATACTCCATACTCCAACTCCCGAAATGTCAAAATCCGAAGTCACAAGATCAATGACTCCTGTTGATCCAGATCTAACGGTGACTATTCCTCCTGAGCTTGTGAGTGTTGACAGACACTCATCCTTAACTTCTCCGCTGGTCCACTAGATCCAATGTTCCATGGAAAAATCAATAGTTCTCCCTCTAAGAATTTAACTGTCCATTCGAGTTCTCAATACTCCTAGCCAAATAAATTAGCACCTCGTTCTTATCTTGATTATGCGAGGCTAGTTTAGCCCTCATATTCCTTTGAACTCTTTGAAGCCTCTATCCTTCCTAATCTTGGTTCTTTCTACAAACTCAAGGATTCTAGGGAATCATGTCGGCACTCCTCGCGGCTTCACGATAATCTTTGATTATTCGAACTTCTCAGTTCTGCACACTCCTTGTGATAGTATCTCTTCAACCACTCACTGGGCTAGAAAAGTCTAAGACTTCAACTGGCCTACACACACCTTGCACGACTGTGTGCTATACTCTCACTTCTGCTGGTATGAGAACAACGGTATCTCTCCTGATTTTTTTTGAGGTAAAACTTAGAATATTGTCAACGCACTCTTTGCATAATTTCACTGCACTCCTTGCAGAATTTCTCAGGATGAGAAACAATTGAAACTTATACTCTCCCTCTCACAGACTTCATACATTCAATATGAAATCTTACATATAGACAGTATTGAAACACATGCATAACATAGAGTATAATCAAACTGCAAACATACCATTCAATATATGTAAACATAATTCATAAACACCATGAAGTTTGGATCACAAATTTCTTATATTAATCAAAGTGCATCTGTACATGGGTTCTATAACAACAACTATCTACTTATACAATCTTCTACAATCTATCTCCTACTCTTCTCTCTTATTCTTCTTCCATATATAGCTCTTACAATGAGAATAATAATATTACAATACAATACATAGGAGTGAGATTTATAGAGTTTTCCCTCCTACAAATCTAACTATCTAATCGAATTAAAATCTATACAACTACTTTACATTTATTACATTAATTGCCTCTAAAAAACAGACGAGAGAAACCACTCAAGATCTATGTTCCAATTTCCAAACCATAAAAGAAAAAATATCTTCCTAGATATTACATTAATGTTTTATAGTTTCAAATTCAAAACATTTTCAAAATGTGCGTTGTTGTGTTTCCAGCTATCCTCCTCTTTGTTGACTTGGTTTGTTGGCAATGCTCCTATATCATACTCCTCTAGCTGAAAAATTCATGGGCTCCTATCCATGAGCTCTTGCACTGTCTGTCCATGTTTTTGGATCTCCGCTTCGCTTTCCCAAGTGGCATATTCAATTGGGTGTCCCTTCCATTTTACCAAGTATTGAAAATACATCTTTCTCCAGGTCTTCTTGCTAACTCTTTGATCAATGATCTTTTCCATCTATGGTTTTTCAACTACAGGAATCTATTTGACCCACTGAACTTATTTTTTTTTCTCTAATCCCTCTATTTCATCTACTCTGTAAGGATACAGATCTGCTACATTGAATATGGGCGATGTTCCTACCCCATCTGTCAAATCTATTTCAGAATCATTTACCTAAAATTTTTGTAAAATCTTACAAGGCCCTATCTTTTTCATCTTCAACTTATTATATGTTCCCCTTGGGAACCTTTCTTTTCTTAGATGCGCTAAAAATAAATCTCCCACTTCAAACTGAAGCTCTCTTTGGTGTTGATCTTCTCTGCACTTATATTCCTGGTTGGAACTTTACAACCGCTCTTTAATCTTCCTGTGGAGCTCTTGCATCTCTGTTGCAAACTCTTATGCTCCAGCACTTCTCAACTCATGTTGTTCTAAGTCCCTCAAATCAAATACGCCTCTTGGATGCATTCCATAGATTATCTGTAATGGGATTTTTCATGTACTTCTATTAGGTGAGTTGTTATATGGAAATTCTTCTTGTGGCATAATCCGATCCCATTGATTGTGATGTTCAGCTACTAAAATCCTCAACAAGTCCCCTAAACTTTGATTTACTCCCTCAGTCTGTCCATCCGTATGATGGTGATATACTGAGATAAAAGACAAATTAGTCCACATATTCTTCCATAGTGTCCTCCAGAAATGACCAACGAATTTGGTATCCCTGTCTGAAACAATACTCTTGGGTAAACCATGAAGTCAAACAACTTCTTTGAAAAACATATTTGCAATGTGTGTTGCATCACTGGTTTTCTGACATGGAATGAAATGTGCCATTTTTGAAAACATTTCAACTACCACAAATATGGAATCACAACCTCTCTATGTCCTTGGTAGTCCTAACACAAAATCCATGCTTATCACGGCACACAACCTCTCTGGTATTGGAAATGGTTGATACAATCCTGTATTATGTCTTTTTCCCTTTGCATGCTGGAAAATTCTACACCTATTGACAAAATTCTTGACATCTGTCCTCATTCCTGGCCAATAATACAAACTGTTTAGATGTGTAAATGTTTTTTCCTGACTGAAATTCCCAACCAATCCTCCACTATGTTTTTCCTTTAGAAGATTCTCTCTCATAGAACTCTTTGGGATATACAATTGAGTTCCTTTGAATAATAATCCATCCTTGATCAAGTATTCAATCCATTGGATTCTTTCTCTCAGAACATGATTCTCACATGCTTCATAAGCGTCCCTGAAATCTGAATCATCCCTATACATATCCTTAAGGCTATCAAAACCTAAGGTCTTCACACGAAACTCCTGCGGAATAAAAAATTTCCTGCTCAATGCATCAACAACCTTATTAGCAGTTCCAGAAATGTTCTTTGTATAAAATGTAAAGTTCTGCATAAATTCAACCCATTTTGCATGTTTCTGGTTCAATTTTTCCTGTCTAGTTACAAATTGTAAAGCATGGTTATCTCTATACAAAACAAACTCTTTCAGAACCAAGTAGTGCCTCCATTTCTTCAATGCCTGTATGATTGCATAAAACTCTTTATCATACGTGGAATATTTCATCTTGGCATCATTCAACTTCTCACTGAAGTATGCAACTGGTCTATTGTCTTGACTTAAGACTTCTCTAACCGTGAATCCACTTGCATCACATCTCACTTGAAATGTCTTACTGAAATCTGGCAAAACTAGAACTGGATGTCCAATTATCTTGTCTTTTAACAACTTGAAACTTTTCTCTACTTCCTTTGTCCAATGAAAAGATTGATGTCTTTTCTTTACTGTGCCCATCATTGGGACATAAATTCCACTAAATTTTTTTATGAACTTCCTGTAAAAACTGGCTAGTCCATGGAATCTTCTGACTTCAAATATATTCCTTGGTGATGGTCATTATTTTATTACTTTGACCTTCTCAAGATCCATCTTCAACTCATTAAAAGAGATCACAAAACCCAGATAAACGAGCTCTTTCTTCATGAAAGATGACTTCCTCAAATTTATCGACAATTTATCTTGCTGGAACCTCCTCATCACTAGAGTTAGGTGTCTCAAATACTCATCCTCAGTCTTACTAAAGATCAGTATATCATCAACATACACAATTACAAACTTTCCAATGAAATCCTTCAATACTTCGTTCATTAATCTCATAAAAGTACTTGTTGCATTTGTCAAACCAAACGACATGACAATCCATTCATACAACCCTTCATTCGTCTTGAATGTTGTCTTCCATTCATCGCCTTCCCTCATTCTAATATAATGATATCTGCTTTTCAAATTAATATTTGAGAAAAAAATTGCTCCACTCAAGCAATCCATCAAGTCATCCATCCTCAGTAAAGGAAATCTATACCTAATGGTGATCTTGTTAATATCCCTTGAGTCTATACACATTCTCCATCCACCATCCTTGTTTGGACTTAACACTGTTGGTACAACGCATGGACTCAAGATTTCTCTTATCAACCCTTTGTCCATCAAACCCTGGACTTTCTTCTTGACCTCTTCATTCTCCTGCGGCGTCCATATTTACATTGCTTTGTTTGGTAAACTTGCTCCTGGTATAAGGTCAATGTGATGGATTATAGTTCTTATGGGTGGAAACGAACAAGGTAAATCGTCCACCACTATATCAATGAAGTTCTCAAGCATTTCCTGAATTTCCTCAGGTAGATCATCAATCAAAGTATTGGTCAAAATGACTCTAGGTTTTCTCACCAAAGAAAACTGCATTTATTCATCTTTCTTGACATCATCTAGAAGCTCCTTCCCACTCATGAAAATTATAGTGTTGCTTGATTCTTATTTCGCCTTCTTGTCTTCAATCGGAAGCAACATATGTGTCCTACCATTCTTCTCCAAGGTATAGGTGTTCTTTCTTCCATCATGAATAACATTCCTGTCATATTGCCACGGTCTCCCCAAAGAAATATGATAGACATCCATGGGAATAACATCACATAAGATATTATCTCTGTAACCCCCTATATTAAACTCAACTAAACATTATTTAGTGATTGTTACCTGATGTCCTTTTTGCAACCACAAAACCTTGTATGGGCTCAGATGTGAAATTGTCTCCAATTCTAGCTTCTCCACCATTTATGTGGATACTATATTATCTATGCTTCCACTATCCACAATTACCTTACATACTATATCATTGGTCTTGCAAGAAGTTCTGGACAAAATGTTCCTTTGGACTGGATTTTCCACCTCTTTCTCTAGCTCCAGGAGAATTTTCCTCATCATTAAGGATCTTCTGCCTTCTGCATCTTTTGCCTCAACATTTTTCCTTTGTGCTTATGAAATGTGATATTCACCTCATACATCTATTTTTCTATCGGGACATTAAAAATATTTGTGTCCTATCTTTCCACAGACAGAACACTTTATTTCACCTCCTCTACCTCTTCCTCTTCCTGTTGCTCATGGAAAAGTGTTCCTATTGGCATACTATCCTCCTTATGAGATTCTTACCCTTTTTGGTGGTTATGAGGTTTCTTTTCTTCATCCTTGGACTTATGCACTTTGTCCTGGGAAATTTATTGCCTCTACTATGAATTCTACCTCTGCCCCTTTGACCTTGCTTTCGGGACAATTTCACTCCTTCCTTTGAAGCAATTTGATAAGCATCTTCCACATTTCTGATTGTTACCATGCTCATCTCATCTTGAATTTCATATCTCAATACATTCATGCATCTGGTGAATTTTTCGTCATCACTCTCATGACGACTTGCCCTGATGTCGAGTCTGTAAAATTCTTCAGTATATTCCTTCATTGTCATCCCCTTTTGTCTCAAATTCCGCATTTTTTGAAACAGATTAATTTGATAATATATAGGCTTTCATATTTGCAACCATCATATCCTTAATTTTGATTCTTTCTTTTCCTTTGCAATGCCTATTAGCCTGCAATTCATCCCACCACAGTGCTACATGCCTTTTTAGTCTAGTGATAGCATATTTAACTTTCTTATCTTCTTTGATATCCTCGTAGTCAAAGTATTTATCTGGAGCTCTAAACCAATCTAGAAGCTCCTCAACGTCTAAGTTTCATTCATACATCGGGATGTCCATTTTTTCTCTAGCCCCTATTCTTGCAACAACTTTGAATAGACATTCCTCTATATCATCTTCGACTGTAACTTCTTCTTCTTCGAATCTTTCTTAATTCTCATTCTTGGATTCACTGAGATCTCCTGTATTAGTTGTTTGTCTATGTGTTGTCTCCATAGAATCCAATCAAGCACAAAGTTCTCTCATTTCCCTTTCCATGGCTGGATCATACATTGTTCTCTCTTGACATCTTCTTGACGACATTGTCTAAATATGTTCCATGCAGAATTTTAAACTCAACTTGACTTATGTCTTCTCTTGCCTACAAAAAACAATAATTGTAAGTTCTGATACCACCTGATGCATCACCCCTACCTCAATAGGCTCTGCATGACCTCTCAGTCTAAGGATCGTTCTAAATCTCCCTTGAGCCAAAATGGCTCCCTCATTCCTAGTTGGATTCTTCAACACGATTAACCATAGGTCCTTCTTTAGGATTTACGCATGTGTGAGCAAGCACTAGGAATGAACCTCCACTCCACATGACCAACCGATGTGACCACTACCTCTTCCCGAAAATGTGTTTCAGGTTTCATGATTTCACGATCTCTATTGTGAGTCCTTTTGACTCCTTTGACTCACGAAACCTCGAAAATAGGTTAATGGACCTTTAACCCCTCCTTTATGCCTCAACCATGTGACCTCAGTCACGTCGTTGGGTCCACCTCCGAGCACGTTGAGATTTCATGACTCGTGAGTTCACGATGCAACCTCTTCTCCCTTTCCCAAAATCCAAACTCACAACTTCTTCTCCTCAAATCGACAACCCTGAGCTTCCCATGATCTGATGGTCCAAATTGTTTCATAATTTTGCGTATCAAGATTTCACAACTCTTGACTCCGATTCAATGACTTTATCCACACTCCAACTTCGAAAATGCTCAAATCCAAAGTCACAAGATCAATGACTCTCATTGATCTAGATCTAACGGTGACTATTCCTCTTGAGCTTGTGAGTGTTGACAGACACTCAGCCTTAACTTCTCCACCGCTCCACTGGATCTAATGTTCCACGGAAAAATTGGTAGTTCTCCCTCTAAGAATTTAACCATCCGTTCGAGTTCTCAATACTCCTAGCCAAATAAATCGGTGTCTCCTTCTGATCTTGATTTTGCGAGGTGACTTCATCCCTTATCTTCCTTCAAACTCTTTGAAGCCTCTATCCTTCCTGAGCTTGGTTCTTGCTACAAACTCAAGGATTCTATGGAATCATGTTGGTACTCCTTGCGGCTTCATGATAATCTAGATCATAAGCCATCGTAACATGCGATTAGATCTTGGAAGAAAACATAACATTCCTTACCCATCATTCACTTGTCACAATTAGAACCAACACATAGCAAGCCTTATTCATTTCCAATAAAACCCATATTTCATCAATGATGTAGAACCATGTAAGCAGTGTCAAATAGAAGCATAAACATGAAATAAGAACCATATCTGATTTCCCAATCTACAAGGGGATCCCACCTACTAGCATTATATATCTCATTAGCTTATAATTATTAGGCTTAAGAAATACTTTGCGGGCAAAATCATTGTTGCGATTTTAATCGTCAATAGTGGTGACAGTTCCCTACACTTTTACCTATGTACTTTGTTTATGTTAACATCATTCCCATCTTATTGGAAGAGGATCAAGTTTTCTATATTGTTAAAATAACCTATGTTTGTGGATTTTTATACCTTGGAAGGTTCTATAGTAAAAGATTCGGTTGCTCAACCTTGGAAATATGAAATTCTATGTTGGCGTATATTTAATTTTCCTCATGTGATTGTTCTTTTTGGAATTGAGTCATAGAGAATGGATTTCTATGAGACTTTTGATAGTCACCTCTCTCTCTAGAGACATCAATGAACCATCAACAATCCCACCTCAACTTTTAGTTCCCATTTCAAACCTTGGGAAAGAATGGAACATAGTCTTAATCAAAAAATCAACATTATCATGGCAATTCTTATCTATCATAGTACTCAATTGGATATCTTGGAGGACATATTAAAGTAATTGTGTTGATGGAAAGTATTAGCGTCAGTAAGTCACCAAGAAGAACGTCCCTCATTTTCTTCTTCTTCTTGAATGTCTTGGACACATTTACAAATGGTACTAGTGAACCATGTTATCCCGCATTAGAAGAATTTGCACCTATCTAGTTCTTTTAAAGAGAAACTTGATAAGGAAAACAAGATCTTTTAAGTCATTCTTCATATTTAAGTTTTGGGAAGCTTTAATAAGATCTTAGTCCGTCAGAAGTCATACTTTTTGTACTAGGTAGTACATTATTTGATTATGTACTTATTCCTACTAGATGCACTTATATAGGATATTGAACAATATCAGTATGACAGACACTATGATTTTGTAAATAGGAATTAGATTTGACCCCCTTTTTAATATAAATATTTCCTAGTCTATGCTTAAAAAATATAAATAGTTTACATTAAATGCATGTAAAATATTTTTTTTTTTATAATTCAGTATAAGATTTTATATCACTTCCTCAAAAACCTCATACAGATAATCATTGGTCTACCAAAATAGAAACCATACCAGTTGAATCTAATCATTGTTTTTTCATGATTATCCAGTATCAAAAGTCTTCTAAAGCTACTACAACTTTGATAACTATACTACTGCTATAGGAAATAGACATTTTCTACCTTCCATATTGAAAAAACTTGCAAATAAACTTCTAGAGAACCAAAAGGGACACTTGTATGATTGATAATCCTATGCTCTAATTGTTCTTTGACTAAAATATTATTCATTTTAAAAATAAAAATCCTTGAACCGAACCTCTCTTACAACTTGTCGTTTACTATAGTCCTTGGGAGATGTCACCTAAACCTTTCAGATCTAAGTTGGTGCACCATGGCCATCCATAGGCATGATTTCCATGCGGTGGACATACCTTAGGTATAGGTTGAATTGCATGTCCATTCTCTCTTTCTTGCTATGGTGGATTTTTTCGATATCTACCAACGATTTCACTATGGTCTTCAGCCCACTGACTAGATGTTGGATATATTCAACCAAGGTATTCAACTCCCACTGGTCCTCCATACGAGTTTACTCGTTGTCCTCCTTCACCTTTCCTATCAGCATATTTGTGTGCCACTCCATCTCTAGAGTTTTTTAATAGAGAGTCTCTCAGGTGCGATTTGTCGTCGTGTCTATAACCCAGTCCACCTTTTGAGCAACTTCGTTTTTTCATTTTCCCTCTCGTTCCACCTTAATATCCTCCTCCCATTAGTCAATGTCTTCCTTTCCTTTCTATGGAACTATGGATTGATACATTTGAGCCGCATCTCTTGGTGCATTCTCAATCCTTGTCTTTTTCAATAACACTCTCGGTGGGAGTCCCTGACTGGGCTTCCTTTCCTGGTGGTATATTTCATTCACACCATTTTGCTAACCACTCCAATATTTAAACCTATGGCACTCACTTGACTCAGAACACTAGCCTGCCACATGCTCCTATATTTTGTGTTACCTTTAAACTCACCAAAGGATCTCTATGAGGTGTGGATAACTAGAAGGACACTATGTTTATAACAACCTCCTACATGATTTCTTATATCTCTGAATGATTCTCCCCTTAAATTTTATTTATGGGAGAAATGAATACCAGGTGTGGCTCCTCATGCCATTGACCTTCCTTTGGTACCTCGCATACCACTTCCCCTATTGTGAGAAAAGCGTATTGTCCTCTTAATTATGAAAATATCCTTTGATGAAGTGATCTATTGAAAGCCATCCTCAAAATTCCCTTGCCTCTTCTGCTTATGATTTCCTTTACATTGAATGTACCTGCCTCCAACTCTACCTGCTTTAATTATTTTTCTATCCTATACCTCTACCTGCCTTGTTGTCCCCATCAAGTCATATCATCGCATGAGGTATAATTGTCATGTGGACTCTGTCCCCTATCCCATCTAGGCCCCACGTTGGGTTCGCGTGAAACTTGTTTCCAACTATGTGGTTGTCTTATCGATTATTGCAACATTGGTCTTATGTTTCCAAGTGTTCACAATCCATTCTAAGTTATCCAAATAGAATCGGTGTCCAATCCTCATCCAATGTATTACGTTCCTGGTTCAAGCCCTCATTGGCTAACCTATCTGCCAATGAATTGCATACATTATCACCCATCTGAATTTAATTTAGAACAACATATTTAGGTGATTCTAAATCCTTTGCAAAATTTGTGCTACACGCTAATGCGTTATTAACTTGCCAATTTTGGATCCATAGTGTAATCTTCCCGTCGTTCCTATAAACAAAGTTGAATCTCCTTCAACTGCAACATTGACATGGCCTTCTCTTGTCAAGATTTCCAGCCCCTTTTCTAGTGCAAAAAATTATGATGAATTATTTTTTGTGTTTCCAACATTGGTCACATATAGACATATTATTTTCTCTTCGCTGTCTCGGATCTCTCCTCCCACTCCAACCTTTTTGGGATTGCCTTTTGATGCTCTATCGAAATTCAATTTCAGGAAACCTGTCTGAGGTAGATTCCAATATTTGGCTCCATTGTGGACCTGTGGATCATGCTGAGAAGGTAATTTGAAACTCTGTTCATTCAAATATAACATTTTCATAACTCATAGGTCTTGGGAAGAACGAAGTTTTTTTGAAGAATGGTCATTCTGACTCAGAATCATCTCCCTTAAATGATTTTTGATAGATTAAGTCACCCTAGTGAATGGGAGGGATTCATTGTTGAATATTCTCCTATTTCTTTCCTTCCAAATTTTCCAAATGATGAACCCAAGATTTAAGCCCCAACATAAGTTAACAGTTTCATTTTTAGTGTAATGTACCCTTTAGTTCCTCATAGTTTCTACGATGTCATCCTTTACTATTTCACTATGTCGATACAATATATCAACCCAATCCAAAACCTCTATTGTGTAGGGGTAGTGATCTAGAAGATGATCTGTTGTCTCCTCTTGAGCTTCACAAAGGTGGCATCTTTAAGGCCCATTTATCCCTCTTTTTACTAGATTCTCCCACATAAGGATTCTTTTGTGAAGGACCAACCAATTGAATATTTTTATCTTCAACCACTGTGGGAGATTCCATAGTCATTCCCATTGGGGATCTTTGTTTCTCTAATCATGCCCCTCTATATAGTGCTGAACTTCGCTCAAGGTGAATTCACCTCCACCTTTTCTTCACCATCGAAGTTGGTCCTCCTCATCTGAGACCAATATATTTATTTTCCTCAGATCTTCCTCTAAGTATTTAACCATCTAAGAATTGTGATTATTGTCTTGTGTGAGTATTTCATCCCAACTTCTCCATTTTGAACGATTATCCCTTTGCTTCTAGTACTAAAAAGCTTTGACTTTGTCATTATCGAGTAATTATTGTTTAATCCCTTTTCTCTCTTGGTTTTCTAGTTGGGGTTCATGTTGGAATGCATCCTCCCAGAATCGGGTTCTTTGTCCATTTCTAATTTCCAAAAAACTATGATCCTACACCCACTTTTTATTTCTCCAAGCCAAATTCCAGATGGTTGTTCCTTCACCTTCTCCTATGAAACGAATGAGGTCCTAAGGCCTAATTTCGAGGGCATATTTTTCTTTCCATGGGGTTTCCCAAGGGGACAATATATCTTTGACCCACCTCCACCAAATGTTTTCTCCTTAAGTTGCATTATTTGTTTGTGGGTCTTTCAAACCTAGACCACCTTTTATTTTCATCCAAAATAGTTTTTCCCATGCCACTAGCATCCATTTCTTCTTGTCCTTTGCACCTCTCCATAAGAAGTTCCTCTATATTTTCCTGATTATTTGTAAAATCCATGTTGGCACTGGAAATAATGACATTAAATATGTTGGAATTGCTTGTAAAACTTTCTTTGTGAGAACTAGGCAGCCTTCAAAGTTTAGGGCTCAGTAGGTCCATATTTTAACTCTATCTTTCAATTTGTTTATAATATTTTCCTAGGTTGATTTCTTATCTACCTTAACCATTAGAGGAACTCCCAAATATTTGGTAGGTAGGGCCTTTCTCTCAAAACCCAAGTTGTTAGAGAGGTTCCTTTGAACAACAAAATATGTCTTGAAAAAGAATATCATGGACTTGGAGTGATTTATTTATGTTCTTGAAGCTTGTCCAAAGTCAGTTAAGATTTTCTTGTAAGTTGTTTCCTCTTTGTCTATCGGGATTCCATGTGACATAGTGTCATCAAAAAATTGTTGAAGTGTGGTTGGGGAACTATCTTTGTGCAGAATAAGACCTTTTGTAGTTCCTTCTGAGGTTGCAAATTTGATTGACCTACTCAAACTTTCCATCATGAGAATGAACAGGAAAGGTGATAGGGGATCCCCTTTTCGAAGACCATTGGAAGGGAAGAAAGTTTTTGCAAGGTCTCCATTAACTAGAATTGAGAATCTAGTTATGGAAACCAGATTCATTACCCATTTTATCCAGTGATTATCAAATCCATAGGATTCCATTTTTTTTTCCATACAGCGCTAGCTCAATTTATCATATTCTTTGGAAAAATCAAGTTGCATTATCATGCATGCTTTTTTCCTACTTTTCAAGGTGTGGATTATTTCATGAGCTTGTATGACGTTGTCTAAAAATTTTCAGCATTACATGAAGCCCGATTGTTCCTTTGAGATCAGGATGGGTAGGAGGGGTTTCATTATATTTGCAATGACCTTGGATATTATCTTGTACACCACATTGCAGAGAGCTATCGGTCTAAATTGATCTAGATTTATAGCTTCATTTTCTTTGGGGATCAAGGTGATGAAAGTTGAATTCAGATATTTAAGAATAATAGAAGAAAATCTTGAATCCTCCACAATATCATAGATATCTTGTTTTACCACATCCCAGCATGCCTTAAATAAGTCCATTGTTAATCCAGCAGGTCCTGAGGCCCTTCCATTGGACATTTCTCGAACAACTTGGTCTACATCCTCTAGTGATATTGGTTTTATTAAATTTTGAATATGTTCCTCTATAACCAATCTAGGAATATACCTCAAAATTCTTTGTATATCATCTGATCGATCCGTGTTGGGTTCTCTAGCTATATCCTAAAAGTGGTGAACGAGATACTTTTAAATTTCTTGGTGAGATTATCATTCTTTACCTTCATGGTATTGGATTTTTAAGACTCTGTTGTGACTCCTGTGTGTTATTGTTGACTTGTGGAAGAACGTTGTGATTTTCTCCCCTTCCTTTAACCACCGAATTTTGGATTTCTGTCTCCATAATATTTCCTCTTTCTTACATCGTTTTCCAATTCTTGATTAAGTTGGTTCTCCTCCAATTTCCTCTCTTCATTGTAGCCTTCCTGAATACATAATTCTTGAAGTTGGCCCATATTTTCTTCTAGATCCTTTTTTCTTGACCAATGTTCCCAAATACTTCTTGATTGCATTTTTTTAATTTGTTCTTCACATGTTTCTA
>JASDQU010437831.1:35894-56810 GCA_032191745.1 Picea mariana | reverse complement strand
CTCAAAATTCCCTTGCCTCTTCTGCTTATGATTTCCTTTACATTGAATGTACCTGCCTCCAACTCTACCTGCTTTAATTATTTTTCTATCCTATACCTCTACCTGCCTTGCTATCCCCATCAAGTCATATCATCACATGAGGTATAATTGTCATGTGGACTCTATCCCCTATCCCATCTAGGCCCCACGTCGGGTTCGCGTGAAACTTGTTTCCAACTATGTGGTTGTCTTATCGATTATTGCAACATTGGTCTTATGTTTCCAAGTGTTTGCAATCCATTCTAAGTTATCCAAATAGAATCTGTGTCCAATCCTCATCCAATGTATTACCTTCCTGGTTCAAGCCCTCATTGGATAACCTATTTGCCAATGAATTGCAGACATTATCACCCATCTGAATTTAATTTAGAACAACATATTTAGGTTCTTCTAAATCCTTTGCAGTATTTGTGCTAGACGCTAATGCATTATTAACTTGCCAATTTTGGATCCATAGTGTAATCTTCCCATCGTTCCTATAAACAAAGTTGAATATCCTTCAACTGTAACATTGACATGGCCTTCTCTTGTCAAGATTTCCAGCCCCTTTTCCAGTGCAAAAAATTATGATGAATTATTTTTTGTGTTTCCAACATTGGTTGCATATAGACATATTATTTTCTCTTCGCTGTCTCGGATCTCTCCTCCCACTCCAACCTTTCTGGGATTTCCTTTTGATGCTCTGTCGAAATTCAATTTCAGGAAACCTGTCTGAGGTAGATTCCAATATTTGGCTCCATTGTGGACCCATGGATCATGCTGAAAAGGTAATTTGAAACTCTGTTCATTCAAATATAAACATTTTCATAACTCATAGCTCTTGGGAAGAACAAAGTTTTTTTTAAGAATGGTCATTTTGACTCAGAATCATCTCCCTTAAATGAGTTTTGATAGATTAAGTCACCCTAGTGAATGGGAGGGATTCATTGTTGAATATTCTCCTATTTCTTTCCTTCCAAATTGTCCAAATGATGAACCTAAGATTTAAGCCCCAACATAAGTTAACAGTTTCATTTTCAGTGTAATGTACCCTCTAGTTCCTCAGAGTTTCTACGATGTCATCCTTTACTATATCAGTATGCCGATACAATATATCAACCCAATCCAAAACCTCTATTGTGTAGGGGTAGTGATCTAGAAGATGATATGTTGTCTCCTCCTGAGCTTCACAAAGGTGGCATCTTTAAGGCCCATTTATCCCTCTTTTTACTAGATTCTCCCACATAAAGATTCTTTTGTGAAGGACCAACCAATTGAATATTTTTATCTTCAACCACTGTGGGAGATTACATAGTCATTCCCATTGGGGATCTATGTTTCTCTAATCATGCCCCTCTATATAGTGCTGAACTTCGCTCAGGGTGAATTCACCTCCACCTTTTCTTCCCCATCGAAGTTGGTCCTCCTCATCTGAGACCAATATATTTATTTTCCTTAGATATTCCTCTAAGCATTTAACCATCGAAGAATTGTGATTATTGTCTTCTGTGAGTATTTCATTCCAACTTCTCCATTTTGAACTATTATCCCTTTGCTTCTAGTACTAAAAATCTTTGACTTTGTCATTATCGAGTAATTATTGTTTAATCCCTTTTATCTCTTGGTTTTCTAGTTGGGGTTCATGTTGCCATGCATCCTCCTAGAATCGAGTTCTTTGTCCATTTCTAATTTCCCAAAAACTATGATCCTACAGCCACTTTTTATTTCTCCAAGCCAAATTCCAGATGGTCGATCCTTCCCCTCCTCCTATGAAACAAATGAGGTCCTGAGGCCTAATTCCAAGGGCATATTTTTCTTTCCACAGGGTTTCCCAAGGGGATAATCTATCTTTGACCCACCTCCACCAAATGTTTTCTCCTTAAGTTGCATTTTTTGTTTGTGGGTCTTTCAAACCTAGACCACCTTTTTCTTTTCATCCAACATAGTTTGGTAGAAGAAGGGACCTCTTCTAACCCTGGTGGAGAAGGTGGTGAAAAATATCTTGTGGGGAAGGACAAGCTTTCTCCTCAGCTTTTGTGACCTCCTTGCTAACCTTTGAAACCTAAACAGGGGCTCTTCCCTTTCTCTTCCTACTAGTCCCTGCTTTAATAGCACTGGTGGGTGATAAAGGACTTACATTCTATGATTGAGGAGTTGATGTTAGATCCAACTTGAAATGAGAAGTAACAACAAAATGCTCCCATGAAATCTCTTTCTTACCAAATTCCCTAGAGACTAACATTTTGATCAGTCCAGAGTGGAAAAGGATAGAATCCACATCCTTAGATTTGGATTGAATTCTGTCTGACATCTTACCTATGCTCCTTAACTAATAATAGGGGATAGTCATTTCAAATTTACCAGTAAAATGAAGCAAAAACCTTATATGGTACTGATACAAGGTGTTAAATCTCCCTTCACATGTAAAATATCTCTAGATGATCTTCAAAATCCCATCAAACTATTTAATCAATTTTCTCCTTGGCAAAATTTTAGACAAATCATTGGATTGATGTTCATATTTAAATAGATCTTTAGCATAGGCTGAACTCAAATCCATGGCTTTGAACCACTTTTCACTTGTAATGGGGATTCATGTTGCAGCTAAGATAGAGGCTTCTATCACCTCAAATTCCAAATCCCTAAACTTGGTTCTCCTGCCATCAAAGTGTGATGAAAAATATCTTGTTACCTTTGGATGGACTCTTTTCATATTTTGGTAGAAAGAGAGGCATCCCACTCTTTAAAAGACCTCTATTTCCATGGGATCTGTATCAAAAAGATGCATGTCCATAGGTTCTGTCCTAACCACCTTGCCACCTTTGTGTGTCTTCCTCTATTGAGGAGTCTCCATGGCTTAGAATGAGAGCTTTGAAAGGCTTATGGGATAGTAATAACCAAGAAGACTTAAAATCGGGCTTTAAATGTACAAGGTTAACCTTTTAAAATAGACTATTGCTAGTAAGCCAAGTTTTGACTGTGGGAATGACACCCTTATATTTGTACAGACACTGAAGGTTTAAACAATGAGAGGGTAATCCTATAATTTTCCTTTTGAAACTGGGAAAACATGCTCAACTCGAATAACAAAGGAAGCAGGGAAGACACAGTATGTTTAAGAAACGCCTTTGTGTAGCGTGATGTGTATGCAGAGGAAAGACTAAAATACCCAAGGAAATTTAGTGTGATAATAGTAAACATCACTCCTCATCAATGTTTCTCACTCTCTCCCTTTGAGATCAATCGAAAAGGGTATGTCTCTGGGTATCTCTCCCCCTTTGGGTCTGATCCCCCTTATTGAACTCTCCTTGGGGATACTCCCCCTGTCTGCACTACCTATATCTCTCCATAATCATGAATTTATTTATCTCTCACCCCTTGAAAAAGGATTAACTTCTCCTGTCAATATGTCTTCTCCTAAAATTGTACCTACTCTAACCAATCATTGGAAAAATAATATCTCCCCCTTTGGGTATGCCTCCCCCTGTTTGCATGCTACTGATCTTCCTTTTTAGATTCTCTCTCTCTGATGTTTTTCCTTCTTTGCAATATGTAGAGCTACCTGTGAAATATTTTCTTTCCTCTCTCAATATTGTTTAATGTCCATTGGTGCTTCCTCATGTAATTCACTGACATATATAAAAAGAATTCACAATTTGATTTCGTCATTTACTTTTCATGTTCACTTGACCATACTGTCAAATAATTTTTTTCTAATAATATAGCTTATGTTGACAATTTCTCTTTCCCTGTTTTGATATACCTTTCATTGATTTAATTTTTGTAATAAAATAATTGCACTGATTCCAATTGAAAATACATTGTTATGCATCATTTCTGGCCCATTCTCTCTATACCCACTAAGCATCTCACAAATCCATCTCTATCCATATGTCACAAACTGTCCATAACTCTACTACTCAACTGTCCACAATGCTGACGCATATGTCACTATACTATTTTGAAGACTTCACCTGAACATCACCTATCAAATGTGTCCACTACAAACCAAACTCTGAATCTCAATAACAACCTGTACTGAAGATATCTCTTCTTGAAAATAGACATAAACTTCTTCATGTGTAATTGCTAACTAACGCCTATGTGGGAACACTTCTTTCTCAATCGATCAATCTGGCATTTTGTATTTCTGAATATTTCACTTCGTACTACTCAAAAGATGGCTATTTTATCTACAATGTCTATTTTCCTGACTCCCCCTTTTCAATATTCATATTTACTAGGAGTCTCCAAGCCGAATGGCTCAGAAAAATTCCCTCTGTAATGCGGAGTAATCTTCCTCTTCATATGTAGACTCATCATCTCTCTGAAATATGACTTCTTCCTTTCTTTTAGTGGATTCATCCTGCACTACAATTCCTGAAAGTAAAATTTCTTGAACCTGTTCTTTATTTTCCTTCTCTTATTTTCTTTCTCGCACTACTGCAAATCCTACGATATTTGTGATCTGTTCTTTATTCACTTGTTCCTTTTCTTTTTCAAGTCTTCTCTGTTCTTGACCAAATTCTGATTCATGCTAATTTAAGTTGTTAGTTATTTTTTTAACATGATCTGTCAATATCTTCTCTCTCTTTTAAACTTCCTTTCTTTTGGTTTCCAAGCACTACTCTTTTATTTCTTCCTTTCTCAGTGCTTCTATTTCGACTTCCAAACACTACTTATCTTCGATATGAATTTTTATTCTTCTTCAATCTTTCTGGCTTCTTCTAGCTAAGCTCTTCAGTTCTTGATGATTTTCTGGGATGTTTTGAAACTTTGAGCATGTTACTTTTTCTTAATAAATTATTTCTTGAGTTACTTATTTTCTTCTCTTGCTTTCTTTAGTTCATCTAAAGAACTAATTAGGTCTTCCTTTTGAATATCAGTATTGTCTTCTATTTCTTCTTGTCCTTTGCACCTCTCCATAAGAAGTTCCTCTATATTTTCCTGATTCTTTGTAAAATCCATGTTGGCACTGGAAAAAATGATATTAAATATGTTGGAATTGCTTGTAAAACTTCCTTTGTGAGAGCTAGGCAGCCTTCAAAGTTTAGGGCTCGATAGGTCCATATTTTGACTCTGTCTTTCAATTTGTTTATAATATTTTCCCAGGTTGATTTCTTACCTACCTTAACCATTAGAGGAACTCCCAAATATTTGGTAGGTAGGGCCTTTCTCTCAAAACCCAAGTTGTTAGAGAGGTTCCTTTGAACAAAAAAATATGTCTTGAAAAAGAATATCATGGACTTGGAGTGATTTATTTATGTTCTCGAAGCTTGTCCAAAGTTAGTTAAGATTTTCTTGTAAGTTGTTGCCTCTTTGACTGTCGAGATTCCATGTGACATAGTGTCATCAAAAAATTGTTGAATTGTGGTTGGGGGACTATCTTTGTGCAGAATAAAACCATTTGTAGTTCCTTCTAAGGTTGCAAATTTGATTGACCTACTCAAACCTTCCATCATGAGAATGTACAGGAAAGGTGATAGGGGATCCCCTTTTCGAAGACCATTGGAAGGGAAGAAAGTTTTTGCAGGGTCTCCATTAACTAGAATTGAGAATCTAGTTATGGAAACCAGATTCATTACCCATTTTATTCAGTGATTATCAAATCCATAGGCTTCCATTATTTTTTCCATATAGCGCTAGCTCAATTTATCATATTCTTTGGAAAAATCAAGTTGCATTATCATGCATACTTTTTTCCTACTTTTCAAGGAGTGGATTATTTCATGAGCTTGTATGACGTTGTCTAAAAATTTTCAGCATTACATGAAGCCCGATTGTTCCTTTGAGATCAGGATGGGTAGGAGGGGTTTCATTATATTTGCAATGACCTTGGATATTATCTTGTACACCAAGTTGCAGAGAGCTATCGGTCTAAATTGATCCAGATTTATAGCTTCATTTTCTTTGGGGATCAAGGTGATGAAAGTTAATTTAGATATTTAAGAATAATAGAAGAACATCTTGAATCCTCCACAATATCATAGATATCTTGTTTTACCACATCCCAACATGCCTTAAATAAGTCCATTGTTAAGCCATCAGGTCCTGAGGCCCTTCCATTGGACATCTCTCGAACAACTTGGTCTACCTCCTCTGGTGATATTGGTTTTATTAAATTTTGAATACGTTCCTCTATAACCAATCTAGGAATATACCTCTGAATTCTTTGTATATCATCTGATCGATCCGTGTTGGGTTCTCTTGCTATATCCTAAAAGTGGTGAATGAGATACTTTTAAATTTCTTGGTGAGATTATCATTCTTTACCTTCATGGTCTTGGATTTTTAAGATTCTGTTGTGACTCCTGTGTGCTATTGCTGACTTGTGGAAGAATGTTGTGATTTTCTCCCCTTCCTTTAACCACTGAATTTTGGATTTCTGTCTCCATAATATTTCCTCTTTCTTACATCATTTTCCAATTCTTGATTAAGTTGGTTCTCCTCCAATTTCCTCTCTTCATTGTAGCCTTCCTGAATACATAATTCTTGAAGTTGGCCCATATTTTCTTCTAGATCCTTTTTTCTTGACCAATGTTCCCAAATACTTCTTGATTGCATTTTTTTAATTTGTTCTTCACATGTTTCTATCTTCCTTGAAGTTTATACATTTTTTTCCCCTATTTTTGGATGTCTTCTATCCACCATTATTTTATATTATCCTTGAAGTTGGGTGATCCGTCCAAAAAATCTCAAATCTAAATGGCCTATTTTTTGGTGTTCCTTAGAAGTTTTCCTCTACAAGAAATGGCCAATGATCCAATCCCCCCCATGGAAATATGTTTCCTTCCATGTCTATACCTTGCATTATTATGGATTCAGATATTAAAAATCTATCTAACCTCGATGCTACCTAGTTGTGCACGATTCTCTTATTATTCCAAGTAAAAATTCCATTACTAGTTATGATGTCTACTAGGTTTTCTTTTTCTATAAAGGATGAAAAAACCTCAACATCTCTATCCAATCTTCAAACTCCTCCTTTGTTTTCTACCAGGGTAACAATTATGTTGAAATATCCTGCTAATATCCAATGAGAATTATTATTTCTTTCTTTAAGGATTTACAAGGTTGTCATCATTTTATTTTTATCATCTAGGATTTGAGGGCCATGCATATTGGTGAAAATGACCTTGTCTAGAGTTCATATTACTTGCAATTCCATTGATAAATAATAACTTATATCTTATGCCGGAATCAAGTTAACCTTTTGTGCGTTCCATAGGTTGAGAATTCCCCCATCAGAGTTTTGACTATCAATATCTGACAAATTGTAAGTATTGCAAATTTTCCTACTTATTTGTAAGAACTTCTCTGTTGTACATTTAGTTTCATGAATAAAACAAATATCTCATTTTTCCATTTTTAACTTATTTTTTAGAATTTTTTGTTTCCTAGGGTTGTTCAAGTTGTTGATTAATTGGGTCGGTTGTCATTGATGTCAACCCCTGAATAAATTTTTGTAGCAAATTCTAGTATACCCAATAGTATGATTAAGGGACTTTAGTTTGATTGATGTGTAATGGTATGAATTTTAATGTATTTACAGGTAAGACTATTCTAAATGGATAGTACATTTCATGCCATTTCCAGTGATATGTGAAACTTCATATAACTCCTCACGGTTAGAGAGTTATGGCCTAGTGAAGTGGAGAACCCTCATGAGTTATCTAGAAGGTCAAAGAAGCCAAATTAATTATAGAATCTCCTAGAAGAATTTGACTAGTCAAGTAGATGAAACTAGGAGTTAGTCATGGGTTAAGTTGTTTCAATATCCAAATAATTAAAAGTAATTAAGTTGCAACTAGAAGTGGAGAATTCACTATTTGTAGCAAAGTGAGTTAGAAGTGGACAAGTGGTTAGAAGTGGGTTAGCCCTAAAAGAAGGAAAGTGGTTTAAGTTGGTTCGGAGGTAACCCCTTGAGGAAGCTACATGGAATTATAAATAAGAGAGAAAGGATCTCCCATTAGAACCTATTGAATATCATTGAATATCTATTTTGTGAAAGGTTATTTAGGAAGGTATTATTGATAGAGAAAAGTGTAGTAGAAAAAGTGTGGTAGAAAAATTGCGGTAGGAAAACTGTGGTAGAAAACGTGCAGCTGAAAATCACAGTAGGAAAAGTGTGGTAGAAAAATCATGGTAGGAAAAGTGCGGTATAAAAATCACGGAAGAAAAACCGCAGCAGGAAAAGTGTGGCAAAAAAATCACAGTAGAAAAAACCATGGCAGAAGAATCGCGAAAGCAAAACTGCAATAACAGAATGCTACAAGAAGAAAAAAGGTATGGTTTTCATATATGTAGTGTTGAATTTATGAATCTGGTTGAGGGTTTGTCTTGTAAATCTATTGGATTCCCTCTTGGAATTTTAGGGCTTGTTGTAGATTTGATTTGAGAGAGATCTACTAAAGTATAGTATTGGTTCATGTTTGAGGGATTTTGGTTGAGGTATGTTACTAAAGTTATTGGTACATAGAGAGGTTGTATAACAATGAGGTTCTATTGCATGGTTTGAGGTACAGACTTATGGTATAGTTTTTGAGGTATATGTGATTAGATAAGATTGGTTAATGAGTATACAATGATAGGTTTCTCAGTGACAGATTTGAGAGAATAGGTTGTGACTGTGACATATTCAGTTTCTACATTTGGCACTTATATCTTAAGGTGGTTGGACGGGGGAAGGATAGGTGGTTGTAGCCACCTTTCGGTTGTAGCCGAAGAACATCGGGGGTTGTAGCCTCCTTCTGGTTGTAGCCAAAAAGTTGGGGAGTTGAAGCTTCCCTTAGGTTGTATCCTGAAAATAGTGGGTCACAGCCTCCTTCTAGTTGCAACCAGAAAACAAAGGAAGTTGGTTCTTCCAATGAATGTAATTCTTAAATAAAAATAACAAAAATCGTTCTGTGGTTTTCTTCTGCATTGGGTTTCCATGTAAAAAATATCGGTGTACTATGTATGTGTATGATTATTCATTTCTTCATGGTTTATTTACTCTTCACTTACTGGATTTTAATTCTATATTGATCATAAAGAAAAATAATACTTTCATACTATGGTTAAAAGGATTAAAAATCTATATTACTGATTCAGGCCCCCTTTTAGTAATCCAACAATTCGTATCAGAGCAGGTTCCTTTAGAAATTAGTTTAACCACTGAAAGGTAGATCATGGAGAGAAAAAATATGTATAAAAATGAAATACCACAGTTTGATGGACATAAGTATGCATTATGGAGAAGAAGGATGAAAACATATGTACAGGAACAAGGATTTGAAGTTTGGAACTCAGTTGTAGATGAACACAAAGAACCAACAATTCCACCAACAAATGACAATGGAAAGAAACTCAGTCTAAATAATTCAAAAGCCACAAAATAGCTTTTGAATGGTCTTTGTGATTCTGTATATACCAAAGTTATAGCTCCTCTAAAGTGATTTGGGACAAACTTCAAAATATTTGGGACAAATTTCAAAATTCAAAGAAGCAAAGATTCAAACTTATAGAGGTCAATTCGAACAACTAAAGATGAAGGAACGTGAGAATATTGCAGTTTACTTATTATGATTTGATGAAATAGTGAATGAAATAATAAGATTGGGAGAAGAAATTGAAGAATCTGTAATTGTTCAAATGGTACTAATATCTCTTCCAATGAGATTTGATCCTAATATCTCAACACTAGAAGAAAGAGAAGATCTAGACTCAATAAGCATGAATGAACTACATAGAATTTTCACAGCCTATGAAATGAGAAATGAACATGAAAATCCAGGTATAAAAGAAGTAACATTCAAAGCATACAAAAGGTCAAAGAAAAAGGGAAAGAAAAAATAAAAAGAATATAACAGCAGCAATGTGATGCAGGAGCATCACTCCCAAGCTATCCATGCGCCAGCCAACCAGCCCACTCAACACACACATTCAATGAGGAGGAGAGGCACAATCCTCTCATATTTAAATTTTGAATTTGAATCAAGCACATTTAATGTTTGTAAGGCTGTTAGAGCCAAAAGGTTGTGCCTATATGCAGGCTTTAGATGTAGATAGCCTTTAATGGTTGTAAGGCTGA
This sequence comes from Picea mariana, assembly GCA_032191745.1. NCBI lineage: Eukaryota > Viridiplantae > Streptophyta > Pinopsida > Pinales > Pinaceae > Picea > Picea mariana. Next base: position 46,720 of record JASDQU010437831.1, on the reverse strand, counting down.
GATCTAGATCCGATATGGACTAGACAACCCATTCAATGTAAATTCAATGTAATTGAATAGAGTAGGTAGCTTGGAGGGAAGAGCTCGAAGAGCCCCCTCATGTAAAAAATATTTTTTCGATCTTGTTTAGAGTTAGAGGAGAGGTAGCAAGAGTTAGAGAAGAGAGCAGAGAGGACGAGTCGAGACTCTGTCAAAATTTTGAACTCAGGAACACCTTGTAAAGGAGACATTTGATATTAATACAAAACAGAGCAGTTTTTCCTGCATATTGTCTGTGTTATGATGAATGTCTTTGTGTGTTCTTTATATGTTGTAGATGTATGATTAGGTATGCATTTGCAGGGACAGATAGGTTCTGCTATCTGCGGGTTCTTTGATTTCAGGTTTGGGGTTCTTTGAGGCTTCATGCCAAGAGGGTGTGACAGAACACTGCGGGTTCTGATAGCCAGTGCTTAGAGAGCACTTCCAATTCTGTGGAATTTGGACAAATAAATGCTAGGAGGGCACACCAAATGAAATCATTGACTTAGAGGAAGACCTCAAGGTTGTTGAATACCTTGGAGGTGAGACTGTGTAGAGGAGGACACAGTAGAAGACATAATCTCTGAGAAGTTCTATAGAGCTCTGCGAAGAGGGCATTGAGAAGGTGCAGAGAGTGCACAGAGGAGGTCTGTTGAGTTCAGGAGGAACATAGAACTACTGAGGGTTCTATAGAGCTCTTCTAGGAGGGAATTGAGCACAAGAACAAAGTGCTGAGGAGGAAATCTGTTGTGAGTTCATAGAGAAATAGAATCAATGAGGATTCTAGACACTCTACCAGGAGGGAATTGAGTAGGTGCCAGAGCACACAGAGAGAACTCTTTGAGTTAAGAGACAGAGAAGAGTCCAAGGAGGGATCTTCATAGGGTTGTTGAACACCCTGCAGACTTAGCAAAAAGTTTCTTGAGCAAGAGAGTGCCAGGAGGGCATCAGATTCCCCATCTAAGGGAGAAGGAAAAAAGGGTTAATCCCTTAGAGGTCGAAGCTACAGGAAAATATCAGGAGGGAAAACGTCCTTAGAATGCAAGAAGGAGCCAAGGTTGTAGCCTTCGTAGAGCTGAGACAAAGGCCGAGGCCTTTGAGATGTTGAAAATCTTCTAAGGCAGGAAGAAGAGTGCACAAGGGGGGAGCACAACTATCGTCAGATCCCATGGAGATCGTCGATTGTAGTTGTATCTCGGAGGAGATGCGTACGAGTTAAGCTCACATATGAGCTGAGAAGAGGATCATCGAAGTCCCAAAACAACGAAAACATCGAGATTTTGGATATTTGGGATTCTGAGAATCTTGATGACAAGAGATCGGGACACTTAGGGTGGAAAACCCCGACGTTGCATTTCGAAGATTTCATCATATCGGGAATTCGGCTACCGGAAGGTGGAAGGAACAACATTTGTTGTGGAGGATTCTCAAAATTGCGTACCTCGAAGTGCTGAAAAGGAGTACACATTTGAGGTTTCGGGAAAATCCCTAGAAGGACGTGAGCCATCGGATGCGGGAGGATCACAGTCGTTGATCTCCCTTTGATTTGGTACTTTGGTATTTCGGGTACCAGGAAGTCCAAGGAGCAAGGAACGGGTAACCTTGCATCGTGATATCGTAGAGTCATGAAATCCTGAAAGGATCGGGACCGTCCATTTGTAGGAGAACACGTGGCGAGCGATCAAGGCATCGGGAAAATACCCGAAAGGGAGGATTTCGCCATTCTGGGTACCGGGGATGTGAAGGGAAAGATTTTGGAACTCTTGACCCATAAAGTCCCAAAAGGACCTGAGTCGTTGGATCAGGAGAGGCTGTGAGCCGTTGATCTTGCTCAAGAGGAGGACCGAACTTTTAGGATTTCAGTACTTTGATATTTCGGATACCGGAAGTACGAGAGGACAAGGAATTGTTGTGTCGGGATTCATGAAGTTATGAAACATGAATTCCTGAAAGCATAGGAGGAATAGCGTTGGGACATTTCAACATTTCAGGATTCGGCTTTTCGGGCATCTCAAGGAAAAGAAACTGGGCATTTCGGTGTTGGAAACCCCGAAGTCTCGAAAGTGACGTATTGTTGGAGTGAGGCTACGATCGCACTGGGTATCAGGATTTTAGAAATCGGCATTTTGGGGATCCTATAGCTGGGAAGTGGGGTACTTGACATCGGAGGTCCCGAAATCGTGAAATGCGAAGAGCCAGAGAAAATTAATCCTTGGAGGAGAAAGTCAGGATCGACATTTCAGAATACCGGGATTCAGCATTTCAGGAATCCCAAAGACTAAGAGTCGGGGCTCACGGAGTCGAAAGTTCCGAAGAAGACTGCGGTCATATGAAGAGTGGTCACATGGACCAAATATATGGCCCAATGGACTAATCATTGTTGAGTGCTATTCTGGCATTTCTGGGACTCGGGGATCAAGAAGGAAGATATTCTTGACATCAGGACTCAGGAAGTCCCGAAACCCAAAATTCCATTTCAGGAAAAGGTCACGGTTGTGCTAAGGCTATGTACAAGTGAAAGCTCACGCCTGTGGCATGCTTGTGCAGGTGGAGTTTCACAAGGGACCTGTGGATAAAATATTGAGGTCCCAGTAGGGATCTGAAAGAGCCACTTTGGCTTGGGGAAGTTTTTAGAGCGATCCTGTGAGCAGACTCTGGCTCGAGGGTTGGGGATCTGTGTCAGTGGTGGTATCAAAGATTGACTTTGTTTTTGTATTTCAAGCAGAGAGAATAGGAAGGAAAAACTATGGTACACATCAGTTTAGTATCAGAGAAAACTTGCAGAGACATGCATAGGAAGGCAGAGTACTGGAACTCTGTGGTTATTGTTAACAAATACGCAACAGTCAGGAAGACAGTTGGAGGGCCATATGAGAAAGTTGGAAGCACTCAGAGTTGTAGAGTAACAGCAACAGGTTTTCCAGGAGGGCAGACGAGAACAGGAAGATGGCTACTGAAGGCCATGGATGTGATGGAAAGAATATCCATCAGCAGCAGGAGAACACATCAAGAGATAAAGAGCTTGCTGAGATCAGAGCGAGAATGGATGAGCTAGCACTATGGCTGCAACAGGATACAAAGTCGATATGGGTGTATGAATGGCCCATGAATATGAAGGTAAAATGGCCAGTCAGGGCATTGATGGCCAAAAAACAGTAGAGGTTGTTGAAAATATGGTTGAGGCATACTGAAAACCTCAATAGACCAGAGGAGAAAATGGTTCAGGTATGTGAGCCAGAGGCTGGGAGAAATATTAGTGATGAGGATGAACTGAGATCAATGGATGATCTCAAGGACTGCCAAGATGGTAGAACAGAAATTTCCAATTTCCAGGTGGGCAATGAAATGAGATCGTTGTGGGATTTCATAGACTTTTAGGAGGACAGTAGGAAAATTGCACGTTGCCAGGAGAGCAATGGGATGGGATCCAAGGATCTCATAGACTTCCAAGAGGGTAGCAGAAAATTCCCAATTTACCAAGTGGGCACGGGAACATAAGTGAGACTGTATGAAAGTCTCATGAACTCAGAGTTGAGTTCGGATCAACCAGAGGAGCTGATGGAGAAGGAAGATCAGAGGAATCTTTTGATCATTGGAGGAATTGAAATATTCCTGCCAAATAGCTCAGTTAGGGCTAAAACCTATGTTGCAGATGCAACAATAGCAGAAGGAAAACTAGCAAAGACTGTCATGGAAGAAGAAGTGGAGCATCCACTGATGACTACCCAAGCAGAAGAAGGAAATGAGCATTCCGAGGAATGGCTCAAATTTTTCAGCCAAGCAATTGAAACAGAGACAACTGCAACATTGGAGCTTGCAACAAAAGAAGAAGAAAAATCATATAGCATGGGATTTGTTGATCTGTACCAAGAGTTTGAAGCCTTGGAGAGATGGGTGATGGTGCAAAGCATGCACATTCAACAGATGAGGTTGGAAACTGATGGAGGAGGTTTCGAGGTTGAGGAGTAGCTGGAAGGAGTTGGAGACATACCAACAATAGGAATGGTAGCAACAACACTGTCAGAGATGATGGTTGAACAACAAGTCAGTCAAGAGGGGACTGCAGAGGAGACTGCAGCATAGTGGACACTTCGTGCCACACAGGGAGAGATGACAATCAAACTATTAGATGAAGAGGCTAAGAAAAAACTCAGTAATGAGATTGCAGAAGAGAAATTTGCAACAGGGTGGCAAGTTAAGGCCACAAGAGATGGCATGGGAGATCATGGTGATCTGCCCATTTGCAGAAAGAATTTGCAGCAGAGGAGACTGCATGAACAGAGCCAGCCAAGGTAGCAACTGGACAAGGTGATCGATGAGATCATGAATTTGATGATGAATTCAGCACAAGAGACTGCAAATAGGGGGAAGCTGAGAAGAAGGGAGACTACCAGAGTAGCAGTAAAGCATCAATAGTAGCAGCAGTAGTAGAGAGATGGAGCAGGGAGACAGCTCCGAGGAGTTGTTTGGGATCTAGGAGGATTTAAACAACCAGGGTGGAGAGCTAATGAGAAGGAGCTCATGAATTTTCATAGTAGAGGAGTATGATGCAGGAGCATCTCTCCCAAGCCAGCCATGTGCCATCCAACCAGCCCACTCAGCGCATGCATTCAATGAGGAGGAGAGTCGCAATCCTCTCATATTCAAATTTTGAATTTGAATCAAGCACATTTAATGTTTGTAAGGCTGTTAGAGACAAAATTCCATGCCTATACGCAGGCTTTAGATGTAGATAGCCTTTAATGGTTGTAAGTATGAGATCTAGATCTGATTTGGACTAGACAACCCATTTAATGTAAATTCAATGTAATTGAATAGAGTAGGTAGCTTGGAGGGAAGAGCTCGAAGAGCCCCCTCATGTAAAAAATATTTTTTTGATCTTGTTTAGAGTTAGAGGAGAGGTAGCAAGAGTTAGAGAAGAGAGCAGAGAGGAGGAGTCGAGACTCAGTCAAAAGTTTGAGCTTAGGAACACCTTGTAAAGGAGACATTTGATATTAATACAAACTAGAGTTGTTTTTCTTGCATATTGTCTGTGTTATGATGAATGTATTTGTGTGTTCTTTATATGTTGTATATGTATGATTAGGTATCCATTTACAGGGACATATAGGTTCTACTATCTATGGGTTCTTTGATTTCAGGTTTGGGGTTCTTTGAGGCTTCATGCCAAGAGGGCGTGACAGAACACTGTGGGTTCTAATAGCTAATGCTTAGAGAGCACTTCCAATTCTATGGAATTTGGACAAAGATGTACTAGGAGGGAACACCAACTGAAATCATTGACTTAGAGGAAGACCTCAAGGTTGTTGAATACCTTGGAGGTGAGACTGTGTAGAGGAGGACACAGTAGAAGACAGAAACTCTGAGGAGTTCTATAGAGCTCTGCCAAGAGGGCATTGAGAAGGTGCATAGAGTGCACAGAGGAGGTCTATTGAGTTTAGGAGGAAGATAGAACTGTTGAGGGTTCTATAGAGATTTTCTAGGAGGGAATTGAGCACATGCATAGAGTGCTAAGGAGGAAATCTATTGTGAGTTCATAGAGAAACAGAATCACTGAGGGTTTTGGACACTCTGCCAAGAGGGCATTGAGTAGGTGCCAGAGAAGACAGAGAGAACTCTTTGAGTTTAGGGACAGAGAAGAGTCCAAGGAGGGATATTGACAGGGTTGTTGAACACCCTGCAGACTCAGCAAGAAGTTTCTTGAGCAAGAGAGTGCTAGGAGGGCATCAGATTCTTCATCTAAGGGAGAAGGAAAAAGAGTTAATCCTTTAGAGGTCGAAGCTACATGAAAATATCAGGAGGGACAACATCCTTAGAATGCAAGCAGGAGCCAAGGTTGAAGGCTTCACAGAGATGAGACAAAGGTTGAGGCCTTTGAGACGTTGAAAATATTCTAAGGCAGGAAGAAGAGTGCACAAGGGGGGAGCACAGCTACCGTCAGATCCCACGCAGACCGTCGAGAGTCGTTGGATCTGGGAGGAGGTGTGTATGTGTTAATCTTGCATATGAGCTGAGCAGAGGCCCATCGAAGTCCTAAAAAATCGAACACATCGGGATTTTGGAGATTCGGGATTCCGGGAATCTTGATGAAAAGATATCGGGACACTTAGGCTGGAAAACCCCGACGTTGCATTTCGGAGATTTCAGCATATCAGGAATTCGGCTACTGGAAGGTGGAAGGAACAACATTTGTTGTGGAAGATTTGTGAAATTGCGTACTCCTAAGTCCCAAAAAGGAGTACAAATTTGAGGTTTCGGGAAAATCCCCGGAAGGACGTGAGCCATCTGATGCGGGAGGATCACAACCATTGATCTCCCTTTGATTTGGTACTTCAGTATTTTGGGTACCGAGAAGTCCAAGGAGAAAGGACTAGGTAACCTTGCATCGTGGGACCGGAGAGTTACGAAATATTGAAAGGATCGGGACCGTCTGTTTGTAGGAGGACACGTGGCGAGCAATCAAGGCATAGTGAAAATCGCCGAAAGGGAGGATTTCGACATTCCAGGTACCGGGGATGTGAAGGGAAAGAGTTCAAAACTCTTGACCCATAAAGTCCTGAAAGGACCTGAGCCGTTGGATCAGGATAGGCTATGAGTCATTGATCTTTCTCAGGAGGAGGACCAAAGTTTCAGGATTTTGGTACTTCGGTATTTCGCATACCGGAAGTACGAGAGGAAAAGGAATTGTTGCATCGGGATTTGTGAAGTTCTGAACCGCGAATTCTTGAAAGCATAGGAGGAATAGCACTGGGACATTTCGGCATTTCAGGATTCAAATTTTTGGCCATCTCGAGGACAAGAAACCGAGCATTTCAGTGTTGGAAACCCTAAAGTCCCGAAAGTGACGTATTGTTGGAGTGAGGTTGCGGTCGCACCGGGTATCGAGATTTCAAAATTCGGTATTTCAGGGATCCTATAGCCAAGAAGTGGGGTACTTGACATCGGAGGTCCCAAAATTGTGAAATGTGAAGAGCCGGGGAAAAGTAATCCTTGGAGGAGAAAGCCGGGATCAACATTTTAGAATACCGGGATTCAACATTTCGGGAATCTCGAAGACTAAGAGTCGGGGCTCACGGAGTCAAAATTTTCGAAGAATACTGCGGTCATATGAAGAGTGGTCACATGGACCAAAGATATGGCCTAGGGGACTAATCATCATTGAGTGCTATTTCGTCATTTCAGCATTTCAGGGACCGGGGGATCGATAAGGCAAAGGTTCTCGACATCAGGACTCAGAAAGTCCCAAAACCCAAAATTCCATTTCGGGAAAAGTTCGTGGTCGTGCTGAGGCCATGTGAAGGTGAAATCTCGTGCCTGTGGCATGCTTGTACAGGTGGAGTTTCATGAGGGACCTATGGATCGAATATTGAGGTCCCAATAGGGATCTGAAAGAGCTGCTTTAGCTCGGGGAATTTTTTAGAGTGATCCTGTGAGTGGACTCTGGCCCGAGGGTTGGGGGTCTGTGTCACAGTGACATCTCAGAAGACAATGAAGAAGTGGCCAACTTTGTCAGAAGATTTAAAAAGGGAACCGACAACATATATAAAGATAATATTCCATTCATTTGTTTTAATTGTGATGGTATTGGTCATTTTTCGAATAAATGTCCTCATAAGAAAAAAATAAATAAATGATGAAGATGATTCAAACAAAAAACAAACATATAAATGCAAAAGAACCAAAAAGGAAGTCTTCAAGAAAAGCTTTTTCACCAAAGAAGACATCTCCTCATCAAATTAAGATGAAATCGGTGAAAGTGAGACAGAAAGATTTTTATTCATGGCAATAGAAGATTCTGATAAAGAAGACATCGAAGAAGAATATGAAGGGGTAGAAGTTGACTACCAAGTAGAACTATTGAGTGTTATAGAAGTTATAAAAAGATAAAAGAAGAAAAACAATAAGCTCCAAGAAGAACTAGATAAGAAAGAAGACACTCAAGAACTAGAACAGCTAATCACAAAATTGAAGGTTTAAATTTAAGGAGATAAAATAATTGAAAAAGAACTCAAAGAACAGTTAGAAGAAAGAGACAGGATCATTGGAAATTTGGAAGCAAAGATTGTCACATTGAGAAAGGATCTTCAAAACAAAAATATGCAGAACAAATAAAATTTTTTGGATGACATTATCAATAGTCAAAGGCATAATCATAACAAGTCTATACTATTGGGTCTGTGTTATATTCTTTTCACGAGTAGTAGTGTCGGGAAACATGACACCTACCTCGGGAAACGTGTCATGTATTTAGGTGTTTTTTTTCGGCACATGGTTTTTGCCGATGGTTTTCTATTTTCGGTTAAGGAATTAGGGTTTTGGACTAATCCAGGTCATTGTGTTAGGGTTTTGGATGCCGCTGGATCCTATATGTATATTGTATTGTAAACAATGTAACATAATGAATGAATATAATATATGCTGGTTTTTTTGGTTTGGGTTTCTAGGGGAAAAATCTCTGTGTAATGTTTGTATTTGCAATTGTATCTTTTCTATTTTTTTCTGAATATATGTTTACAATAGACATTGTACAAGGTTAGAATTTACATTTTGTATCAGAGATTTATTGGCCTCAGGGGGACGCCTTTGTGGTCAAGGGTTTGGCTCGAGACTGTGATAATCCTTGTTACAGTGGGAGATCTGCGGTATTGTTTTTCAGGTGAAAAGAAATGGCAAGCAATTCGAAGATGGAGATCGAGAAGTTTAATGGGAAAATATTTGAGTTGTGGAAGCTAAATATGGAAGATATTTTGGTGGACAGAGATCAGTGGATCACGGTAGATCCAGGTACTGCACCTACAGGAACTTTTGTAGATGACTGGAAAAATATGGATCGAAAGGCAAAGAGCACAATCCGACTATGTCTCTCTGATTCAATATTACTGAATGCGTCAGAGGAAGCTACAGCCAAGGATTTATGGGAAAAGTTGGAGAAGTTGTATCAGTCTAAGTCCCTGGTAAATAAACTATTCCTGAGAAAGAAGATGTATAACTTGAGGATGAGAGATGGAGACTCTATGGTAGAGCATTTGAACACCTTCAATACTGTGGTAAGTCAGTTAGTATCTGTTGAGATTAAAATTTCAGATGAAGATAAATATGTCAATTTGTTGTGTTCTTTACCAGACTCATGGGATAGTTTGGTTGTGGCCATAGGTAGTAATACAACTTCTTTGAAGTTTGAAGAAGTGGTCTCATCCTTGTTGTCGGAGGAGATGAGACGAAAGAATATGGAAGGACATAGCATAGACACATTATTTGCAAGAGTACATTCGTAGGAAAGAAATATATCTAATTTCTCAAGTGGGAGATCTAAGTCTAAGGGTACATATAAATCTCCTAGAAAGTTTGTAAGGGTATGTTGGAGGTGTGGAAAAGAAGGACACTACAAGAAGCAGTGTAGATCCAAAGTTGAGAAAAAGAAGGGATCTGAAGAATCTTCTTGTACAGAAGAAAAAACCTCCAAGGAAGAAGGAGGGGATGTGTACTTGGCCTCTTGAAGCACATGCAGATCATGAGGCATGGTTGATTGACTCTGGTTCATGCTTTCATATGAATCCCCACAGGGAGTGGTTCTGCGAATATGAAAATTAAGATGGAGGTAATGTTTTCTTAGGTAATGATTCGACAACCAGAATCATAGGAAGAGGAACGCTCAAGTTGAGACTCATAGATGGAAGGATTAGAACACTGCATAGTGTTCTACACATCCTAGGTATGGCCAGAAATTTGATTTCTGTAAGCAAAATGGAAGATGCAGGGGTAAAAACAATTTTTGAAAAGGGAACTTGCAGGATGGTTCGAGGAGCAATGGTGTTGATGAAGGGAGTTCAATTTGGAACTCTGTATAATATTCTAGGAAGCACTATTAGTGATGGGTGTAATAGCTCCATTGTTCCTGATATTGGAGTTGAAGAAGAAAGAACTCCTACAGTCTCTGGAGAAAAGTTTATGTTGTGGCATCAAAGACTAGGGCATATCGGAGAGAAGGGTCTTCGACTACTACACGGTAAAGGTATGGTTGAAGGTATGTCCAACTTCTCTCTAGATTTTGATTTTTGTGAACATTGTCTATATGGGAAGAAGAATCGAGTAATATTCCCCTCTGGTGCAATGAGGGCAGAAGGAATTTTACAACTATTTCACAGTGATGTTTTTGGACCTGTGTTGGTCCCATCATTGGGAAAATCTGTGTACTATGTCTCATTTATAGATGACTTCTCAAGGAAAACTTGGATATATTTCCTCATGAAGAAATTTGAATTCTTTGACAGGTTTAAAGAGTTTAAGGCTCTTGTTGAGAATCAAACAGAGAAAAGAATTAAGGTGTTGAGAACATATAATGTCAGAGAGTTCTGCGGGAATGAATTTGAAGAATTTTGTAAGAAGTGCAGTATAGAAAGGTAGAAGACTACTCCATATACACCTCAGTAGAATGGAGTTGCATAAAGGATGAACAGGACGTTGATGGAAAAAGCANTGTTATCTGGTCAACAGATCACCCTCATCAGCGTTGGGTGACAAGACTCCACAAGAGGTATGGACTGGTAAGGAACCTTCTCTCACACATCTTAATGATCCGGATTATTTTCGGCACGAAATGAGAGTGGAGATATAACATAGAAATATTCATAGATATTGCAAGAGAGACAACAATATAATAGAGATATAGCGGAAATATAAAAAGAGTCACAGATATACAGTAATACATGATTTCTATTAATGAAATAAATGTACAGAGACTGTAAAAGTACAGAGTGAAAGACTCGCTAGAATGGTGGTAGCTTATCTCTGAGAAGAGATGTGAC
>JASDQU010437831.1:11982-25007 GCA_032191745.1 Picea mariana | reverse complement strand
AAAAGACAGGTTGTAGTGGCACTTTCAACTACAGAATCTGAATACATGGCAGCCACTCATGCAAGTAAGGAAGCAGTATGGTTACAAAGATTGTGTTCAGGTATTGGGTTGGTACAACAAGCTGTAAGGATAGAGTGTGACAGTCAGAGTGCAATTTTTCTGGCGAAGAACCCTGTTTATCATTCAAAGAAAAAGCACATTGATGTTCAATATCACTTTGTGAGAGACATGATTGAAGAAAAGAAAGTATCATTGATGAAGGTGGACACTTTGAAAAATGTTGCAGATTCATTAACAAAATCTGTGAGCACTGAGAAGCTCTCTTGGTGTACAGGATCCATGGGCATTGCTGCCCTAGATTGTTGACTATGTAACCCTGTAACCCCCTATGTGCAAAGAAAACAACAAGTGGGAAAAAAATTTCTTCTTTGGGAAACGTGACACCTACCTAGGGAAACGTGTCATGTATTTAGGTGGTTTTTCGGCACATGGTTTTTTGCCGATGGTTTTCTATTTTCGATTAAGGAATTAGGGTTTTGGACTAATCCAGGTCATTGCGTTAGGGTTTTGGATGCCACTGGCTCCTATATGTATACTGTATTGTAAACAATGTAACACAATGAATGATATAGAATATGTTGGTTTTCCCGGTTTGGGTTTCCAGGGGAAAAATCTCTGTGTAATGTTTGTATTTGTCATTGTATCTTTTCTATTCTTTTATGAATATCTGTTTATAGTAGACATTGTACAAGGTTAGAATTTACAGTTTCTTGAGTGTCGTCTGCACCATTCCCTTGTTCTCCATGCTCCTATTCTTCTTCTTGTTCCTTCTGTTATTCTTTCTCTTACTCTTGTTCTTGTTCCTGCTCTTGGTTTTGTGTCTCTGTTTGCGATGCTTCTGGTACCAGGATTTTCCACTCTTATTCCCTGTCATTCATAATCAAACTGACATCCTACTTAATTAGTCTTTAGTTGGTAGGACACCATCGATGATCTGGATCCTTCTTTTCTTGAATATACACATGGTGTGGTCCTGCTTTAAATCAAGCAATGTCTCTGTATGCTTCAATCGTTTGAGAGAGAATGTGCGGTGTGTTTTCAATACATTGTTGGATTTTCTCCTTGTAAATATAAAAAGTGACATTATTATCCATCTTTCTATTCTTGTGTGCAGTATGCCACAAGGAAGCATACCTTTAAGATAGGCATGGTTTTTGCATACCTTCCAAAAACTATGTTTCTTTTGGCTCCCTCTAATAAAATAATACAATCAATATTAATGTCCATGCATAATGAAACTCTGTACCTTTGTCTTGCACTTCCCTCCAATCAATAAAAAACCGGTTGACTAGAAATGTTGTCTAGTTCATCTGTACTCCTGCTGAAAACTTCTCTGTTGTTGCTATTACTCCTGTTGGCACTTGGTCTTTGTGACATTTCCTGAGTAATTTACAAGCCAATATCTGTGTTGTAAATATGACTATATCATCATTGATGCTCGCAATGTCCAATCCGCGCGCTGCTCTATGCATGCCATATTTTTCCTTCATTCTTTTAGCTATTTCTTTCTCCTTAGTTTTATCTGTGAATAAGGGTAGTGGGTCTTCTCCTACTAACTACAATCCTGTAATCCACACAATAATTTGTGTGTCAATCAACACTGGCCTGTCCAACCATAAAAAAACCTTGTGGACACAACTTAATAATAACTTGATGCAATTGTTGATCTTTGCACTTCTGCCAAAATGTGGGATCTCCAATAGGTTCAATATGAATGTTTGTTGTAGACTTGTTTCCCACTCCTGTGGCTTAACTGTGAGTAGGAATGAGTCTGGGTTGAGTTTCGTGCATAGATAATTATGTGGTGCTAACTTTGGAAAATTCTTCAGATCTGCCAAATCATGGTATGAAAACTTCATATTCCCTACTGTGCCCAACATGTCTCCCTCAATGCTGACCTCAAGTGGAATCTCTGGTGCAATAAGGCCATACTTTGTTTCCTTGGTAAGGTTCACGAGCTTTGTTTTTGGCTTCGTTGGTGGCACATATTCCCTTGGAAAGTTGAGTGGATCAGATGCCTCTGCACTCGAGGCTCCTCCCTGTATCAGTATAGATGTCTTCCTAGTGCATTGTTTCTTTGTCTGCGATGTGGATTCTCCAAACTTTGGTGGCACCATGGCTCTCTGAAACTAACTCAACTTTCTCTGCAACTCACTCGACTCTCTATGCAACTCACTTGGCTTGACTCTCTGTTCTCTTCAAATGTGTAAATAATAGTAACTCTTCCTCATCTTCCCTTGTCTACCTTTATAGGTTGTTTCCATCTCTTCTATTCTTCTTCGCGCCCAAACTTGAAGTCCCATATGATTTTATTCACATTATATTCTTGTTCGGATTCTACTTTAATTTCATATTTTTCGACAGATCATGTTCTATATTTTCCATCCTATCAAAATCTCATCGCCGCTTCTCATTTATGACTATGGATTTCCGTTGTCTCTCCATCATGTTTTCTCTTTAATGCTTTTCATGTCACCTATGCAGGTCTTTTATATGAGCTTTCTTTGTGCACAATCCAATTCTCCTTTCTGCGCGTAAGTGAATCCTTTGTCTTTCCTGCGTGCCTTCCTCTTTCTTGCTTAATTTCCACGACATTTTCTTGTTCATCTCTCTTTTTTATTATTTGAATTTTTGAACAATGCCCAATTTAGAACTATAATACAAGTACTATGGTACAAATATTGTGCAATCAGTCTAGTGCGTGGAAAGACGATTATCCCTATATAGTTTCAACCAACTTCTATTTACCAATCCTTCCATGATTTCCCCATTCAATTTCTCCAACTGAATGACACCTGACTCTATCACAAACCTTATCACATATAGACCCAACCAGTGCATTTGAAACTTCCCAGGGTGCTGTAAAAACTTGTTGTCGTAGAGAAAAACTAGATCTCCCATCTGGAATTTCTTTTGTTTAATATGTCTATGATGCCATGCCTTTTTACACTCTTTCTTAACCCACAGATGAAATTCTACAATGAAGCTCTTTTCCTCCAGTTCCATCAGCTCTGACAATCTTTTCTCTACTGCACCATAATTCATGAGTTTTGTCAGCACGACAATGGTGTACACTCGACACAATGAACTCCATGGACATAATTGTTTCCTAGCCATATCCTAATTGGAAGGGTGTTTGTCCTGTCAACTTCTTACACGTGGTCTAATATTCCCATAGTAATGTAGGAATCCTTAGGTCCCAGTCATCTCGATTTACATTACCTATCTTTGTTAGTGCTCTTTCTAGGATCTTGTTAAACATTTTCACTATTCCGTTCATCTGAGGATGATAAGGTGTGCTCTTCTGGTGATGAATATGAAAATATTCTGTCAAAGAAACAATATTCTTATTAAAAAAATGGCTCCCCTGATCACTCATATGGATTCTCAGACATCTAAACCTTGTAACAACATTCTCAAATAGAAACCACACAATAGTCTCCGAGATGCAATCTTTGACAGGTTCTGCTTCATCCCATCAGGTCAAGTAATATGTCACAGTAATAATATATCTTTCTCCTGACCTTTTTGTTGGTGGGTTAATCGACCCAATGAAATTAACTACCAATGTATCAAAAACCTATAATGTAACTTGCGGTATTAAGGGCATCTTGTCTCTTATGGATGGCTTCCCAACTCATCGACAGACATCACATGTATGATAAAATTCCTTAGCATACTTATGAAGGGTGGGCCATCAAAGTCCTACGCATAAAATTTTCTAAGTCGTCGCTTTCCTTACATAGTGTCCTCCTGCAATTCCTTCATGTGCCTCTGATAATATCATAGGCCTCTCATTCTCTAATACACATCATTGAAGAATACCATTTACACCAAACTCATACAAATTCCCGCCTATAAGATGATAATCTGTTGCCTTTACTACTAATTGCTTCTTCTACGCAACTTTAAAGTTGGGCGGGGATACTCATATGGTCAAGAATTGGAAAATATCTACAAAGTAATCATCGACCATCTATACTACGAACAAGTGTGCATCTAGTAGACTGTCATCCATATTTCCTGCACCTTCCCCCGATAGTATGTACAACAAATGGTCAGGTCCTGTATTAAATTTTTCCAGTTTCACAATCACTTCAAAATCATACTCTTGAAATAATAACAACCATCTACATATTCTGCCCCCCAACACTGGCTTATCGAATAAATGTGTCGATGCAAAATGATCCATGTACATCTTAAAATGTGATCCCAGTAGATAATGCCTAAATTTTTGTAGTGCATACACCTTTTTGAGTCCTTCATGCTCTGTAGTAGTGTAATTATGTTTAGTAGTCGACAACTTTCTACTGGAAAATGCAATGCGATGATCCAAATCTCCTTCCCCTGGATGAGATAGAATTGTGCCTAATGCTATGGATGATGCATCTACTTGGACATGGAACTCCTTTCTCCAATATGGAAATAATAAAATTGGTCCAGTAACCAATTTATGCTTCAAGGTATCCAAACATTTATGACATTACTCGTTCCATTGAAACTTGACCTCCTTCTTCAACAAATTTTCTAGAGGGGCTATGATCTGCGTGTACCCCTGAATAAAATTTCTGTAGTACATTGTATGAATCAATGTTTCTCACAGTTTTCACACCGAATTAGGTGGTGGTAGATCAACAATAACAACAATCTTCGCAGGATCAACCAAAATTACTTTTTTACATACTACATGACCCAACATGATACCAATTGGAGCGCAGAAAATACACTTCTTCAAGTTCAAAGAAATATAGAATTTTCTACATCTATCCAACATAAAGTGAAAAGTTTCAATACGGTCCTTCAACAAACTAAACACCATCCAATCATCTAAATATACTTCTAGTAATTTATGAATTAACTCTTTAAAGGTTGTAACAACAACTCGAGAAATTACTGGTGGTGCCTTTTTCAACCCAAAAGGCATGACTGTATATTGATAACATCCTCATTTCATTGAAAATGTTGTCTTATATGTATCCTCGTACACAATATTAATCTGATGATACCCAAAGAATCCATCGATAATGAGTAAGCTTCATGTCCTCCTACATTCTCCAAAACTCCATCTGTAAACAGGGTAGGAAATGGGTCAAGTAAGGAAGCATCATTCAATTTCTGCAAATCCATGTAAATTTTGATTCCACATATCTTCTTATCCTGGACCACCATCAGGATGATCCATTCTGAATCTGTGATAGGTTATGTTATCATACAATCTGTACTTGCCCAAATTCCAAGGCAAGTGAAACAATATTGGCATAACAAGGGGGTGACCTGCCACTGTCACCTTAATAGGAATCCCTTTTCTGTTTAGGAGTATGTTAAAACTAACCCAAGGGAGACATACCTAGTGACCTAAAGGGCTGATGAAACTAAAGAAAGGATTCAAAAATAGCCCCCTCTCATTGGTCACTCAAGTCAAAAGGTCTTATGTCTTAGGATATGAAGCAAATGTTAATAGATGAATTGTACCTGCCCATAACAAGACAACAAGCAAAAAACATGGCAGTTTCAAGTACAAAATTATATCAACGCTTCAATAAAACAATAAACCTTTGAAATGTATGCTAGCTGATATAATATTGTAGTTAAATGACAGTTTACAACACCAAGAAGTATTTTGTAACAACTACAAGAAATATTTCTCAAAATTTCTTGAAAAGACAGTAAAAAGATAACATTTATTAGGCAGATTGATAATCGAATGTTACAAGCAAGTTTCAAGGTGTTTAGATAGCATTTAATTTAGATTATGCAGAAAATTTGTTGCATCAAGATGGATGTAGCCGTGATTTATAACAACAAGTAAGTTAGTTGTTTAGGCTAGGTTAGGGTCAGTTTTAGTTAGTGAAGGCTAGAAAATTCAAGGTTTGAGTGTTGGCTTGATCTCTCAACAAAATAAATGTAAGGACTAGTGCCTTTAAGGGGTTATGGAGTCAAAATTTCAGTGACATTCATTTGGAGTAAGCAACAAAATGATTCTGTTTATATAAGTAAAGGATGAATCTTTAGAAGAGTAGTAACTTAAGTCTTCTAGGATTCAATCTTTGAGGAGGTGAGCTACTAGAGAATAGGAACTTCTAGGCCCTAGCGGTTTTTCTCCTTCTTAGATAATTGAAAAATATATATAGATGCAACAACAATAAATCAATACCTCTAAAGTGCTAGCACTTTAGGGCTTTAGAGGCCTGACAATATAAACCAATTAGGCAAAGTCTAGTAAATACAAAGTGAATAAGTAATAACTTAAGTTCTTCACTTCTAGAGTTTAACAAGCATGCAATTTCATAATATTTATCATGAGCAAGAAAGTGTACCATAAACATTCAAAAGTAATGACAAAAAAATAGATTTACTTACTTCACCAAGAATAATCATGCATGAAAACACTAGATTACCAAATGACTTCACCAAAATTTGATCCAAGTTACAAGTAGAAGACTCCAAGAGAGGTGCACCTCACAATGTCAGCCAATAAACCCTAAATAGGTCAAAAATTTCAGTCCTCTCCTCTTGTGTGAGGAGTTGTTATGTTAAAATGAGGGTACTTTATCTCTATTTATACAAAACTTTGACCCTTAATAAATTTTAGGTCAAAATTAAGGCCGACTTGGCCAATTTATATTAAAATCCAATTTTGAAATAAATAAAACTAATTAGCATTTAAAAACATCTCCAAGGGTGATGTCAAGCCCTTCTAGGGGGACGTTGAGTCCCTAAGGTGAAACGTTAGGCATAGAATGTAGAACACTTGGCCTCTAAAGGCACCAGATGATGCCCACACATGCCACCTAGCTCACAAATACCTCCAAAATGAAAACCCTAGCTCTGGGTGACATCTAGAGTCATGATGATGATGTCCTGGGCCTTTAAGGGCCAACGTCTATAAGGAAAAGAAAGACCCCCCTGGGTCTAGGTCTTCCAGGGTGCCTCCAAAGGTAACATCCTTCCTTTTCTTGGTGAAAATATTCAGTTTCTTCTTGCCCCTGACTAGGGTTGCAACATCCATCTATGGGATTTAAGCCCTCATGAAGGTCTGAGCTAACCATTCCCTCACATGTACCTGTCCATTGGGTAAGGTCCTGCAACAACAATAAGTACGCCCTCCAGGGGTTCATAAGTGACAGGGATCATAGCATGTAAATCACATCCAATAATTAAATTACCCAAACATGTGCATCAAACCCCCCTTAACCTAGACAAATGCTCAAAGATGTTATGCAATTTGACACGTTAGGTTTGGATAAAGTCTCAGGGTGTCCTATTGGGCTAACCTCCCTTAAGTTTGGGTTGTTTCCAAGGTGGGAGAAAATCCAAGTCATTTAAGCATATGAGGTGGCATGGGGTAAGTGTTTGGGCATGGGGTGCAGTAATAATAGGGAAATGTAAGTCTTACATGTGGGTACCTTTGTAGAGGGTGAGCTGTACCTTGTCATAAATGCAATTTTTTCCTAGCCCATTCATTGCCTTTTATTCTTAGCTTTGGTTCTTTTGATCTTTTGGTTTTGTGCTTCAAGGGAAAAGTTGAGGGCCACTATGCTAGCTTGATGGACAAAGGTGACAATGTTATCCACAAACGTTTCAAAAATATGAGAAGGTTGGCTCATGATGAGACCCCCTTTCTCTTGGCTATGCCACCAAGAGCCACTACCTTGGTTTGGTGACCAGTTAGGTGGTAGTGTCATACCGCTACATGCCCATCGTCATAATATGCCAGCTCACGATGAGACCTCCTATCCACCAACTAGTACCTTGAGTGTTTATGTATCTTATGGGTCCCCTTTTCTTACTAAGAAGATTTTTACTTCTTTCTCGGAAATCCTTGGGCAAAGAATCTCAAATTTTTCAACATTGGCTTTTAACTCTTGCCAACTAATTTTACCCTCTGGGCCTTTAGCCCCTTCTTCCCATAAGGCAAGGTACAACCCTTCCTAGCATGTCCAATCCCAATGCCCAAAAGAAGGTATGGGGATATGAGAGGAATAAATATGGAAAGTGGTAAGTATGGAGGGAATGGACGATGAAATTTCAGAGACCAATCCAGTGGCAACCCATTCTAAAGGGAGATCAACTTACTAGGGCACCATGTCACCCCTCTAGGTATGAACAAGGAAAAGAACATAATTTCCAAGAAAACATCATGAAATGAAGAAGAATTCAATGCAACATATTCAAGTGCTTCAAAAATTAGAGTGACACATACCATGATACCCAGACTCATTACCTCATGGAGTAATACTTACTGCTACCTCAGGACCAGGCTGGTGGGATGGATATTGTTGCTGCTGGTAAATGGATTGCACTAAAGAAAAGAGGGGCCCTCCAGGGACATGCTCAAGCGGTCCGGTTCTCGGCACTCCATATCTAGGACCTGTAGGCCCTGAGACTCGATCTAATTAGTTATCCGTAGGGTAGGGGATAACATCTAGCTCCAACTTGGGGACATGTGCTCATCGTAGAGTGCATGAGAACCTCAACATATCTGGTATGACATGTGCCTACTAAATCTTAACAAATATGTTAGTAATCGTTAGGGTGGTGATATCACCCCTTGTTCATATATGATATAATAAATAAATAAAGAGCATCTCTAATCTAGCATATAATCATGAGCATACATATATACATAATGAACAAAACAATATGGAAATGTAGCTACAACTATGCTATCATGATATGAAAATGGTATATACAATGGATGCAAATGCCTACCTAATCTAACTTACCTGTACTTACCTGTGATGATGCCAATGGGAAATAACGCTTGATGTGGATAGCATTCATAGGTAGTTTCAGAGCCTCTCCTTCAAACATTGTTAAATTAAACGAGTTTGTTCCTTCTTGACTCATAATATTGTAAGGCCCTGTCCATAATCCATCTAACTTCTTGTGCATACTAGGTTTCTCTCTCCTTTTGTCCCATAATAACACTAGATCTCCTTCTTTGAAATCTCTCTCCTTTTCTTTGTGATCAAAAGTGTTCTTAACCTTCTCTTGAATTCTATCCATCTGGCTTAGAGAAACCCTCATAGATTCATATAATTCCACCAACTGGTCAATTCATCCCTAGATTGCTTCTTATTCTATGGTGTATTGTTGGGTGAAGTAGAGGATGGGAATTTGGAGATTCATGGGTAGTTTAGCCTCCAACCCATATACTAGTTCAAACGAGGTTTTTCCTATTGATGTCTTTGTTGTTATGCGATCTTCCCACAGGGTGTACTTGATCTTGCTATCTCAGGCCTTCTTATTTTCTCCCACAACCTTCTTGATAATATTCATGAGATTCTTATTTCTTGATTATGCCAAAAAATTCCCTTGGGGATAGTAGTTTGATGAATGGGATAGAGTGATGCCATATTTAAAACCAAATTATGCTAAAACAAGGGAGATAAAATCCTTGTCATTGTCAGTGGTGATTTTGGCGGGTACTCTAAATATTGTTATGACTATTTCTTCTAAAAAGTTCATGGCCACTTCTTCACTAGCCTTTTTTCTGGGGACAACTTCTACCTATCTGGTGAAATAATTTGTGGTGGTCAAAATCCATCGATAACCATTACTCGAATTATCCTTAAATGCACCAATAAAATCCAAACCCCATTGGTTAAAAGGGGTTTCTACAATCACGGGTCTTAGAGGTTGTGCAAGGAGTCTCTGTTTACCCACAAAGTATTGACAAGGTTGGAATGAGCAGACATATTAGTGAGTATCAACAAACAATGTTGGCCAATAATATCCGGCTCTCAGAATCTTGTGAGTGGTAGTACGGGTAGCGAAGTTCCCCCCACAATACCTAGAGTGTAACTCCTTTAGCAATTTGTTAGCCTCATCTTTGTTCACACATCTAAGGAGAACTCCATATGGGTCTTTCCAACCAAGATCATCCTCAATTAACCAGTACTTCATAGCTTTGAGTCTTAGAGCCCATATTTTATAATCCACTAGGTGATCTAGGAATGATAAGTTCTTAAGGTAATATATTTTGTAGGAATACCAGTCATCGTGTTCTAACTCACTCACCACCATATTCACTTGCTCATTTTCTCCCATTTGTATGGCTTCTTCGTTACTTTTGGTCAACATCTGAGCTAGTCCTTGTCCCTTTATGATATTAGTGGGTTTTATTTCTAAGTCATATTCTTGGATCTTGGAAACCCACTTACCCCTAGTACCCATACAATCCTGTTGTGATAAAACATCTTTTACCACTGGGTAAGGGACATAAGCCTTAATATTTTTATAGGCAACATAGTTTCTAAAATGATTGAGAGATTTCATGAGGGCATATGATTACTTTTCAGTAATCAAATAATTCAATTTTGAATCCCTAAGGAATTTTTTCATGAACACAATAGGATGTTCATGATCATGAACATCCTTTTGCAACAAGACACTTGCAATGGTATCTTGAGAAGCAAAGGAGAATATCATGAAATCATGTGAGTAATTAGGTCTAACCAAAATCGAGGCTTGGGAAATGGCATTCTTTATATATTCAAAAGATCAAAGACCTTTGTCATCCCATTTGAGTGCTACATCTTTCTTAATAAAGGCACTCATGGGTTTTATTCTCTCAACAAAATTTGGAACAAATCTTCTAATGAAATTTATCTTCCCAAAGAATAATTGAAGGGACTTTTTATTAATAGGGGGACATACATTCTTGATAGACTGGATTCTCTCCAGGTCAATAGAAATTCCCCCTTCTGAAACTATGTTTCCCAATAACTTCCCCTTATCTATCCCAAAAATAGTGTTTTTAGGGTTCAAGGAAATACCATATTTCCTACACCTTTCAAAGACAATTATGAGGTGTGAGATATGATATTTTTTTTCCTTTGACACAATTGTGAGATCATCATGGTAAATTTGTATAATCTTCTGGATCATATCCCTAAAGGAAAATTCCATTTCTCTTTGGAAAGTTGAACCTGCATTCATAAGGCCAAAACAACATTCTTAAGTACATGAATGTTCCCCATGGCATAGTAAATGTTGTTTTGAGTTGATCCTTCCTTTTGAGTAACACTTGATTGTACCCAGAAAATCCATCTAGCATAGACATCACGCCTTCCTTAGTGACCCTTTGTAGTAAATGTTTGATATTTGGGAGGGGGTAATTGTCCTTTAATGATAGTTGGTTAAGGTTCTGGAAATCAACACATAGGTGGATGTCACCACTCTTATTTTGAACAACTACCAAATTATACATCCATGATGAATACATAATGGGGACTATGATACCAACATATACCATTTTTTGGAGTTCCTTTTGTATCTTTTTTTCCAACTTAGGATTAATATTCCTTAGTTTTTGTTGAAAAGGTATAGCTCCTTCTGTTAAGGGTATATCGTGTTGGATGACATCACTCCTATAAGCCTTTAAGTCATTGTAAGTCCAAGAAAAGGAATATTTAAACTCTCTATTGAGGTCAAGTATTTCATTTCTTTCCTCTTAAGTGGTTCCTTCCCATATCTTTACCATTCTTAGGTATTCTCGGTCCCAATATTGAATTCCAAGACATTATCTGTTTGTTGTTTGAGGTTTTTTCCTTTATAAACATCGTGTCTATCAAAGAGTTGTTCTAAAGGAATGCACCCTTTTGGTAGAGTATTATTTTGATAATTTACCACCTCCAAGTCCATGGACTCAACCAAGAAATTTAGTTACAAATCAATGAACTCTCTACTCTTTTCCATGAATCTAAGGATTTCACTATCATCTTCAAAAACTTGCCAATGTTCTAAGTTATCAAGGATTGATGGTCTAAATAGAACCTCCATTTTGCACTCATTTTGGAGGGGTTTGTCACAAGGTTTTGAGGTGGATGATGAGATATCTAGGGCATCTGCTATGTAATTTCCCTCTCTATATACTGCTTCAATTGACACCACTTCAAAATATTTTGCGACAAACCTTGCAAAGTCTTGGTATCTCTTGAGTCTTTCATTCTTTGTGGAAAAGTTTAGTAAAAATTGTGAAACTATTAGGTCTGGATCACCAATTACCCTCAAGTGTCTTATACCCCTATCAATGGACAAATTAAGACCTATGAGCAAAGCCTCATATTCAACAACATTGTTTGTGCAATGATATTCAAGTTGTTGGTGCAGGCCAATTTTGGAAGAAAATCAAGGAAGTTTTGAAAAAATCAAGGCAGTGCCGAAAAATGGGGAGCGTGTCAGAAACAGAGGAAATGTTGGACACACCTACCACACTTAGAGGGGGGGGGGGTGAATGAGTGTGGGGATCTTTTTCCCAAAACTTCCCTTTTACCTAAAACTTCTTGGTTAACATTCAACATTTATTCATTACCCATTGNCAACAACATATATCAACAATATATCATCAACAAGTCATCACCACAAGGAACACAAAGAACACAAGATGTATGTACAATTTTTCTTTTTATTATGGACAACAATCCGTGGGTTTATCAACAACAAATTAATAGAGTACAACTCTACAAGAGCACCAGCTCTATAATGCAAGACTCAGCCTACACCCTTAGCACCAACTGAGATGAGGTAACAATCCTCAACAGATATCAATCTGTCAATAGGTATGTGACTTGTCAGTAGTGAAGCCAGCATGTGCACGTGCCCTGGCTCACTACAGCCCGCGTATGCACGTGGTCAGTGTATACAACAACCTACGTATACCTTTTGAGCTGCTAGGGTTTGTCCTTTAAGATCAACTCAGATTCTCTGCAATCAATATATCATTCTCTCCTATCTCTGACTATCCAATCTGACCACCAGCCAATAACAACACATCCAAGATCTACAATAGCTTTCTCATGCTCCACAACAAATCAATATGAATGCTATCTCAATCATGTATAAACAACTAGTACACCATAGCAATCATGTCATCACTGAATCACAAGAGTACTGATCACTCCATCAACCAAATCATCCAAACTGAACCATATCATATAAGCCATACCAAGAATTCCCTA
>JASDQU010437831.1:0-11932 GCA_032191745.1 Picea mariana | reverse complement strand
ATAGGGATGCACTAGATTGTAGGGAGGATATGTACTTAGTAGAGCATGGAGATTCCTCTCCCTTGCAGCAGTATACAAATCTAGGAGATCACCTTCATCGTAGTAGCAGTTGCGTGAGTGATGATGGATGGAGAATGATTGACCCTTGGTTTGTGGAGATACCTATTGTTGTACTTGATGGTTGGTGTTCAATGATGAGTACAAGTGATTTTTTACCATGGGTGTTGGTGGACGAGCTTTTAGTCAAGTCCTTGGGATTGACCAAAGCATATGATACTTTCTAGTCCTACATTTGGTTGCAGATATTTATGGTAGACTTTCCCGATACTTTTATCATTGACAATAGCGTAGGGGGAGCTAGACAGTGGTAGGGGACATGGAGAGTTGGTAGGATGATACCACTTGACAGGAGTGTCTTGATTGCATACAATAGGATAGGGGTGGGTCTTCAAGGGAAAACAGTTGAGGCCCTAGGCGTGATGGAGAATATCCTAGGCCATGGGATAGAGGATACCTTAGAGGTTGCTACATATTCAGACTCTCATTGGGATGAGGGTGGAGGGATTTCGACAGTTACCAATAGGGCACTTTAACAGTTAGTGGGGATTGGAAGTGATGAACTTCCAAATTTGACATGGGATATGGGAGTCCATGGGGTCAAAAGTTTGTTTCATCTTATGAGGATCCATGAGTGGAGGGTCCAGTATGGATACTTTGAGCATACAATCATGATCAGAGTAGAGAAACATTAGCATGATGGTCCATGTCAAAGACTAGCATGGGACCTTGGGATTACGGGGCTGGGCATTTTATTGACTGATGGAGATGAGTGAACATTTGCAAGGGGAAGTCACTTTACTTTCCCATTGAGTTTCAGTATTGGGGAGATCACATCATTGGCTGGTGATTCGTTGAGGTCTTCTAGTACCTCACTATGGCAGCAACATGTTCAGTCGGTGGGGGCAGTGTTGAGTTTGGTATGGTCTGATAGGATAGACCCATTTTGGGTTGAGGCCATGTGTTATTTGCAGGAGACTCATGGTGTTGATATGTTATAAAACTATACTCCATAGGGCATTGCAGTTCACATTCTGATATGGGACCCAGGGATTGGACTGCTTGGTAGTTCAGCATTTGATAGAGTTGAGTTTCGAGTAGAGTGGTTTCTCGGGGAGTTGATTGAGATTCTTTGGCCTTTGATCATTCTACTCAGCAGGAGCATGTGGGTGTCATGCGTGGTGAGCACTTGGAGAAACCACATCTTGAGGGGAGTCTACCTTGTGTCACATAGGTGGATATGGGACCCTAGTATCATATGTAGTTGGATTCAGTTATTGCTTGAGGACAAGTAATATTCCAGCAGGGAGGACTGTAATGTCCACATTTTGGGACATTATAACATTACAACATTTTAGAGTGTTATGCCTACCCGGGTAGCTAGATAGGGGTGACAGAGAGTTTAGGAGATATTGAGGGGTTTATTTGGGCCTGGATTGTATCATTCATCATCAGAATCTATTCCTCACAACTGGGCTTTGGTTCCATTGCATTCTGATGATTTTCGTAATTTTGAGTTATTATGGGTCATATCTTAATTAAATTCACTAAGAAGGTCATAATGGGCATATTACTTGGAGAAACATCTTAGTGTAATAGCTCATCGGAATCGAGAGGAAGAGAATTACAAGATAAGATGATGAGAAGTGACTTTTAGTGGCCGAAGAAGCCATT
The DNA here is from genome assembly GCA_032191745.1 of Picea mariana. NCBI lineage: Eukaryota > Viridiplantae > Streptophyta > Pinopsida > Pinales > Pinaceae > Picea > Picea mariana. The sequence continues at coordinate 10,201 of JASDQU010437831.1, read as the reverse complement.
AGGATGGATAAATCACTTTTTACATGCAAAATGGTTAATTAATTAATTAATTAAGTGATATAATCAAGGAATAATAAAATAAAGTAAAAGTCACTTGGAGGGAAAAGTCAACAATGAATTAGGGTTTCAAGAAGCTATAAAGGAAGGGTAAAGCAACCTAATTCATTATGCATTGTTATGATTTGATGTTGAGAGTTCCCAAAGGAGGAGGAGAGCCGACCTTACTATTTTGTGGATTTCTGGAGGAAACCACCACCATTGATTGGTTTCGGTGTTGAGAGACACAACCTATCCCATCGAAGATACCATCCAGGTATTTCACCGTACTTTTCAGGAGTATCCATTGCAGAGTGTGTAGCTCAGCCAGTGAGGGCGCAAGTTAGTTTGAGGGTTAGGAGAGATGCATGAGATCCGTATCCAAATTGAAATTTCCTTCCAACCCATTTGAGATATAGCTAGGGTTATTCTATTGAACCATCTATCTTCATATTCTGATGATAGAATCTTACAGATCGACTCATTCAGCCATTTAGGGTCCAGCTCTTCCAGACAGACATTTGGTGTTGCATGCAGAGTTTCAGAGCAGATCTGAACAGATCCTTCCGACCCATTTCCTTATTTGGTGAGATGATCGTTTTGATCCATATAGCATCATATTCCATTGGTGGAATCCTTTGGGGTGCATCTAGTGCTCCAGGAGTGTGAAAACCCCCCAGGGGTCTAGATCCAGTGCCTCAGAGACCAGATTCGAGATCCAGCACTCACCCATTTTAGTCTAGAGGCTAGGGAACTTCTTTTGGAGTAGTTTCCAGTGTATTCTGATGGTCTAAACTCCCAGATGATTTTTCTAGCTGGTATCAGTTACCGTATTTCTATGGAATCACATATTTTCATCGATCTATCCATGCATGCATTAGATCTGCTATCATCTTCTGATCACGGGTATTTTTATGTTATTTGATTGTATTCTAGTGCTGATCCATGAGATCTGGCTAACGCTTATACTCTATATTTCCAGTAGGCTATTGTATTTCCTTGCTTGAACTGTATAATACATGATATTGGGCATTTGATGTTCTTTACTTCTACATGAATCCTTTATATGTTGTTTAAACCATAAATATGCAACATGCACATGCAATAACCAACATGCCCATGCAATAAACAACATGCATATGAAATAACCCACATGCACCTGCAATAACCATCAAGATCTCAAACATACAACTGAAACGCATCCAAAAACCCCTAGTGTATCAGATCCATAAGATAGAATAATAGATCAATCGCAAATATCCTCATCGGTGGGATAAGGGATATTACAGTTGTTTCCTAGGTGGGAGCCAATCCAAGTCATTTAAGCATATGAGGTGGCATGGGGTGCAGTAATAATAGGGAAATGTAAGTCTTACATGTGGGTGACTTTGTAGAGGGTGAGTTGTACCTTGTCATAAATGCAATTTTTTCCTAGCCCATTCATTGCCTTTTATTCTTAGATTTAGTTCTTTTGATCTTTTGGTTTTTTTCTTCAAGGGAAAAGTTGAGGTCCACTATCCTATCTTGATGAATAGAGGTGACAATGTTATCCACAAACGTTTCACAAATATGAGAAGGTTGGCTCGTGATGAGACCCCCTTTCTCTTGGCCATGCCACCAAGAGCCACTACCCTGGTTTGGTGACCAGATAGGTGGTAGTGTCATACCACTACATGCCCATTGTCATAATATGCCAGCTCGTGATGAGACCTCCTATCCACCAACTAGTACCTTGAGTGTTTATGTATCTTCTGGGTCCCCTTTTCTTACTAAGAAGATTTTTATTTCTTTCTCAGGAATCCTTGGGAAAAGAATCTCAAATTTTTCAACATTGGCTTTTAACTCTTGCCAACAAATTTTACCCTCTGGGCCTTTAGCCCCTTCTTCCCATAAGTCAACGTACAACCCTTCCTAGAGTGTCCAATCCCAATGCCCAAAAAAAGGTATAGGGAGATGAGAGGAATAAATATGGAAAGTGGTGAGTATGGAGGGAACGGACAATGAACTTTCACATACCCATCCAGTGGCAACCCATCCTAAAGGGAGATCAACTTACTAGGGCACCATGTCACCCCTCTATGCATTAACAAGGAAAAGAACATATTTTCCAGGCAAACATCATGAAATGAAGAAGAATTCAATGTAAAATATTCAAGTGCTTCAAAAATTAGTGTGACACATACCATGATACCCAAACTCATTACCTCATGGAGAAATACTTACTGCTACCTCGGGTTGAGGCTGGTGGGATGGATACTGTTGTTGCTGGTAAATGGATTGCACTAAAGAAAAGAGGGGCTCTCTGGGGCCATGCTCAAGTGCTCCGATTCTCGGTACTCCATATCTAGGACTTGTGGGCCTTGAGACGTGATCTCAATAGTTATCCCTAGGTTAGGGGATAACATCTAGCTTCAACTCAGGGACATGTGCTCATCGTAGAGTGCATGAGAAACTCAACATTTCTAGAATGAACCATGCCTACTAAATCTCATCAAAGATGTTAGTAATCGTTAGGGTGGTGATATCACCCCTTGTTCATATATGATATAATAAATAAATAAAGAGCATCTCTAATCTAGCATATAATCATGAGCATACATATATACATAATGAACAAAACAATATGGAAATGTAGCTACAACTATGCTATCATGATATGCAAATGGTATATACAATGGATGCAAATGCCTACCTAATATAACTTACCTATACTTACCTATCATGCTATCGGTGGGAAATAACACTTGATGTGGATAGCATTCATAGGTAGTTTTAGAGCCTCTCCTTCAAACATTTTTAAATTAAACAAGTTTGTTCGTTCTGGATTCATAATCTTGTAAGGACCTATCCATAATCTGTCTAACTTCTTGTGCATACTAGGTTTCTCTCTCCTTTTGTCCCATAATAACACTAGACCTCCTTCTTTGAAATCCCTCTCCTTTTCTTTGTTATCAAAAGTGTTCTTAACCTTCTCTTGAATTCTTTCCATCTGGCTTAGAGAAACCCTCATAGATTCTTCTAATTCCAACTGGTAAATTCATCCCTATATTGCTTCTTCTTCTATGGTGTATTGTTGGGTGAAGCGAAGGATGGGAATTTGGAGATTCATGGGTAGTTTAGCCTCCAACCCATATACTAGTTCAAACGAGGTTTTTCTAGTTGAGGTCTTTGTTGTTATGCAATCTGCACACATGGTGTACTTGATCTTGCTATCTCAGCCCTTCTTATTTTCTCCCAGAACCTTCTTGATAATATTCATGAGATTCTTCTTTATTGATTATGCCAAAAAATTCCCTTGGGGATAATAGTTTGACGAATGGTATAGAGTGATGCCATATTTAAAACAAAATTATGCTAAAGCAAGGGAGCTAAAATCCTTGGCATTGTTAGTGGTGATTTTGGCGAGTACTCCAAATATTGTTATGATTATTTCTTCCAAAAAGTTCATGGCCACTTCTTCACTAGCCTTTTTTCTGGGGACAACTTCTACCTATCTGGTGAAATAATCTGTGGTGGTCAAAATCCATCGATAACCATTACTCGAATTATCCTTAAATTCACCAATAAAATCCAAACCCCATTGTTGAAAAGGGGTTTCTACAATCATGGGTCTTAGAGGTTGTGCAGGGAGTCTCTATTTACCCGCAAAGTATTGGCAAGGTTGGAATGAGCAGACATATCAATGAGTATCAACAAACAATGTAGGCCAATAATATCTGGCTCTCAGAATCTTGTGAGTGGTAGTACGGGTAGCTAAGTCCCCCCCACAATACCTAGAGTGTAACTCCTTTAGCAATTTGTTAGTCTCATCTTTGCTCACACATATAAGGATAACTCCATCTGGGTCTTTCCAACCAACACCATCCTCTGTTAACAAGTACTTCATAGCTTTGAGTCTTAGAGCCCATATTTTATAATCCACTAGGTGATCTAGGAATGATAAGTTCTTGATGTAATATATTTTGTAGGAATACAATTCATCGTGTTCTAAGTCACTCACCACCATATTCACTTGCTCGTTTTCTCCCATTTATATGGCTTCTTCATTACTTTTGGTCAACATATGAGCTAGTCCTTGTCCCTTTATGATCTTAGTGGGTTTTATTTATAAGTCATATTCTTGGATCTTGGAAACCCACTTACCCCTAGTACCCATACAATCCTATTGTGATAAAACATCTTTTACCATTGGGTAAGGGACATAAGCCTTAATATTGTTATAGGAAACATAGTTTCTAAAATAATTGAGAGATTTCACGAGGGCATATGCTTACTTTTCAGTAATTGAATAATTCAATTTTGAATCCCTAAGGAATTTTCTCATGAACACAATAGGATGTTCATGATCATGAACATCCTTTTGCAACAAGACACCTGCAATGGTATCTTGAGAAGAAAAGGAGAATATCATGAAATCATGTGAGTAATTATGTCTAACCAAAATCGAGGCTTGGGAAATGGCGTTCTTTATATATTCAAAATATCAAAGGCCTTTGTCATCCCATCTGAATGCCACGTCTTTCTTAAGAAAGGTACTCATGGGTTTTATTCTCTCAACAAAGTTTGGAACAAATCTTCGAATGAAATTTATTTTCCCAAAGAATGATTGAAGGGAATTTTTATTAGCAGGGGGACATACATTCTTGATAGACTAGATTCTCTCCAAGTCAATAGAAATTACCCCTTTTGAAACTATGTGTCCCAATAACTTCCCCTTATCTATCCCAAAAATAACGTTTTTAGGGTTCAAGGAAATACCATATTTTCTACACCTTTCAAAGACAATTATAAGGTATGAGATGTGATATTTTATTTCCTTTGACACAATTATGAGATCATCTTGGTAAATTTGTATAATCTTCTGGATCAGATCCCTAAAGAAAAATTCCATTTCTCTTTGGAAAGTTGAACCTACATTCATAAGGCCAAACAACATTCTTAAGTACATGAATGTTCCCCATGGTATAGTAAATGTTGTTTTGAGTTCATCCTTCCTTTTGAGTAACACTTGATTGTACCCAAAAAATCCATCTAGCATAGACATCACGCCTTCCATAGTGACCCTTTGTAGTAAATGTTCAATATTTTGGAGGGGGTAATTGTCCTCTAATGATAGTTGGTTAAGGTTATGGAAATCAACACATAGGCGGATGTCACCACTCTTATTTTGGACAACTACCAAATTATACATCCATGATGAATACATAATGGGGACTATGATACCAACATATACCATTTTTTGGAGTTCCTTTTGTATCTTTTTTTCCAACTTAGGATTAATATTCCTTAGTTTTTGTCGGAAAGGTATAGCTCCTTCTGTTAAGGGTATATCGTGTTGGATGACATCACTCCTATAAGCCTTTAAATCATTGTAAGTCCAAGAAAAGGCATATTTAAACTCTCTAATGAGGTCAAGTATTTTGTTTCTTTCCTCTTCAGTGGTGCCTTCCCATATCTTTACCATTCTTGGGTCTTCTCGGTCCCAATATTGAATTCCAAGACCTTATCTGTTTGTTGTTTGGGGTTTTTTCCTTTGTAAACATCGTGTCTATCAAAGATTTGTTCTAAAGGAATGCACCCTTTTGGTAGAGTATTATTTTGATAATTTACCACCTCCAAGTCCATGGACTCAACCAAGAAATTTACTTGCGAATCAATGAGATCTCTATTATTTTCCATGAATCTAAAGATTTTGTTGTCATCTTCAAAAACTTGCCAATGTTCTAAGTTATCAAGGATTGATGGTCTAAATAGAACTTCCATTTTTCACACATTTTGGAGGGGTCTGTCACAAGGTTGCAAGGTGGATGATGAGATAGATAGATAGGGCATCTGCTATGTAAGTTTCCTCTCTAGAGACTGCTTCAATTGACACCACTTCAAAATATTTTGCGACAAACCTTGCAAAGTCTCGGTATCTCTTGAGCCTTTCATTCTTTGTGGAAAAGTTTAGTAAAAATTGTGAAACTATTAGGTCTGGATCACCAATTACCCTCAAGTGTCTTGTACCTCTATCAATGGACAAATTAAGACCTATGAGAAAAGCCTCATATTCAACAACATTGTTTGTGCAATCATATTCAAGTTGTTGGCGTAGGCCAATTTTGGAAGAAAATCAAGGAAGTTTTGAAAAAACCAAGGCAGTGCTGAAAAATGGGGAGCACGTCAGAAACAGAGGAAATGTTGGACACACCTACCACACTTAGAGGGGGGGATAAATGAGTGTGGGGCTATTTTTCCCAAAACTTCCCTCTTACACAAAACTTCTTGGTTAACATTCAACATTTATTCATTACCCATTGTTGTCATTTACAACCAGTTAGATGAGAACATATATCAACAACATATATCAACAATATATCATCAACAAGTCATCACCACAAGGAACACAAAGAACACAAGATGTATGTACAATTTTTTCTTTTTATTATGGACAACAATCTGGGGGTTTATCAACAACAAATAAATAGAGTACAACTCTATAGGAGCACCATCTCTATAATGCAAGACTCAGCCTACACCCTCAGCACCAACTGAGATGTGGCAACAATCCTCAATAGATATCAATTTGTCAACAGGTACATGACCTATCAGTAGTGCAGCCAGTGTGTGCACGTGCCCTAGCTCACTACAGCCCGTGTATGCACACGGTCAATGTATACAACAATCTGCGTATACCTTTTGAGCTGTTAGGGTTTTTCCTTCAAGATTAGCTCAAATTCTCTGCAATCAATATATCATTCTCTCCTATCTCTGGCTGTCCAATCTAACCACCAACCAGTCACAACACATCCAAGATCTCCAATAGTTTCTCAGGCTCCACAACAAATCAATATGAATGCTATCTCAATCATGTATAAACAACTAGTACACCATAGCAATCATGTCACCACTGAATCACAAGAGTACTAGTCACTCCATCAACCAAATCATCCAAACTGAACCATATCATATAAGCCATATGAAGAATGCGATAAGAATTTACAACACATCAAACAATAGTATCCATCAAGACAATAATGTAACCATACCAGTGTCTCAGTGATAGATCTGAGCCCATAGAATGCAGTTTTGGAACTTGCCTCATCATCCAAGAGCTTAGCACCATCTCAAACACAAATCTCCATGATTTTATCCACCATATGCTCCCTGTACATAGTCATCCCATGTATACCTTCAATGTATACACACCCTATACATAGACAACCCACGTATACCTTAGAAACTAGGGTTTCTCAAGTTCCGAGAATTTTGCCATCAAGATCTCCAACATTGCCAAAACTTTGATGCGTCCATGAGATCCTCCTCTCACTCTCTTCCTCGGAATAGATATTCAATCATGCTCTCCATTGATCCACAAAAGGGATGATCTACAAAATACCATTTCTATCTTATTTATACTTTCATCCTCTAGGTCACTTTACCCATTTTTAGGTAACTTAACCCATTTCTAGGTCACTCAACCTATTTTCCTTATTTTAGGGTTAACCACTTTCTATAAATAGAAAGTTCTCCAATTCTTTATCATTTAAATATTCCTTCTTGATTTTTTCACCTCTCTTTATTATTTAAATAATCCACCTTGACTTTGTCACTTTACTTTATCATTCAAATAATGATTTCTTCTTTTAGGTCACTTTGACTTCTTTGACCTTGGGGGATTCAAGCCTTCATATGGGGGTCCTCCAACTTCGTAAGGTCATAACTCTCAAACCGTGAGGAGTTACGTGGCATTCCACATACCACTGGAAATGGCATAACCAACACTATCCATATAGGATAGTTTCACCAACAACTTTATTGATATTCATCACATTATTCCATATACAAGAATCGGTACTCCAACCATTCTTCTAGGATAAATCAATCCGCAAAGCGTCTTCCCATGAGGGATTTCACCATAAGGGGACCACTTTGGAGTTCATCCATTTGTGCACCTTATCAATCATGATAAGACAATAATGATTCATCTTTTTATCAATTCACCACTGCATCATATACATCAACTATGCATCATGTATCAATGACAACTCATTGATCCATCTTCATCGATTGGTTTCCACTTGACATATATCATTCTCATCAAGGAAAATACATATACATTGTTCATCAATCATCAATCAATCATGCCTATCAATCAATCCATCACTTGACATCAATCAATGACATCAATCAATCAAACCATTTGCATCAATGACAACATGATCCAACAATCTCCCCCTTTGGCATTGATGGAAATACCAACATTGATGTCAACACCAATTACCAATTATTGATGTAAAATATGTAGAAAAGGCATGATCTTACATCAATAGTCATCAATCATATCAATATGTCTATCTCTTCCTATTAGTAAACATCGATCATATAAGCAATAGTCAATGTGACTATATCTCCCAATCAATAATCACATCAATGTGACTATCTCTCCCCCTTTGACATCAATGGAAAAGGTCCATTCTCCTCTTGGGGCTGCTCCCCCTATTTGAATTCCTTTGATATTTCTCTGAATAATATATCCCCTTTTGAACAAGGGATATCACTATGATGTAATGCTGAAAATACATCGAACATACTCCCCCTATGACCATCGCTCCTCCTAGAATTATGCCTCTTTGATCTTTCTTCAAATATAGGGCTCTTTTCTAGGTTTGCATCTGATAAATATATCTTCCTAGAATCATGGGAAGAAGAATGACTCCCCCTATCTTCTCTGCAAGATCAACAATATGCTACCATATAATGATCCTTGGACCTGTTCATGCATCAAACTTGTGCCATACCATACATCATGAAGCAATAGATATGTCAACAATAAAATAGAGAATCATGAATAAAATATCAACATGCCAACATTGCATCAACCAATGTGCCAACCATGTGTATCCATCAATATGCCAACCATGTGCATCTACCAATATGCCAACCATGTTCCATATCATTCATGATATGTCTCCATCATGAGACAAGTACCATAACCATGTATCAAACAAGTACCAATTGTTGTGCTAATCAAGTAATACCAACAACATAGTATCATCAAGCATATGCCACATATGAGTGTACCAAAACATGTACACCACTATAGATCATCAATAATGTACAACATGATCATATTATCAACTTCACCAACTATATGTCTCAATGTGTAGCCCAATCACATGAAAAATGCATGCACCATGATATCCATCATATGCTTCCAATAATATATCATAAGATATATCAATGAAACTCAGTTGTGTACCAGCCATGTACTCCAACAGATCAACATCAATTCATACTCATGGGTTAGTGCCATGCACCAAATATTTATTTTACATCGTCACCTTACATGATATAACATAGAACCATGAAAAACCTTCAGCAAACAGTGTCAGAACCTGCAATAAACAATGTCAGACCCTGCAACACAGAGTTATACCATTTCATCAAGCTATAACTCATGTGCAATGCCTTTTTCCCAAGGCTTTACCACATATATGTGGCCTGCGGCACAACAGAGTGCGTATGTACGTGACCTATTCAAGGTCATCCAACGTATGTACGCTACTGTCACCATTGTTACCCTTGTATGCCTCAGTAGATGACTTACTTGAGTTTCCCTTTAGTCTTTCATTCTGATCTGGCTGTTCTGTCTTCTTCACCCACTTCTGTAAATGACTCTTCTCTTCAGAACATGAGCTCTAAGCACCCATCTTTTCAAATATGTCTCCCTTTCTTACTTCATTCCTTCTTCTAGACATGCTATGTGAAGTCCTCATCATGGACTTTCTTCTTGTGTTCCAACACTCCTGGGATTTGTGGCCAAATCTACTACAACTGTAGCATCTCATGGAGTTACAGTGAACAACAATGTGTCCTATTTGATCACATCTCCAACACCTTGTGATGTTATAGAATATTCCATTATATCTCTTCTCATAGGATCTACATTCAAAATCTTTGTGACCATATCCATACATGAATAACAATGCCCATGAAAAATACTTTCATACCTTTTCTTTGGTGTCCCAAGAATAGCTTCTTGATGTCTCCCTTGCTTTGTTCTTTTGAAATTTTCTTTGCCTTGTGTAGATGGTTTCTTTGCAACATTGTCTTCCTTCTTTGATGGACTTACCTCATGATTCTTTGAGGTGCTTTCTTCAACATGTGTATCTTCTCCTTT
>JASDQU010437830.1:57513-70320 GCA_032191745.1 Picea mariana | reverse complement strand
TAATTTGTTCTCCACCCACTTTAAAGCCATTTGCTGATTAATCAATTCTTGAGAGCACTGTCTATTTTTTTATCATTTTTATGTTTGAATGCTTTAAGCTGCATTGAGTTGTCCCATTGATCCACCTTCATAAAATACAAAAACATCCGTTTCTTAAGTTACCAAGCACCTCTGGTCTACAACCACGGAGGGTTTCTTGGAGAGTTAACAAGTGCTACCAATTTCTATTGTTTTCAAGCATGACACTAACTGAGAATATTTCTATCATAATAAAGCTACCAACATTTAAAACTCAAACAAGCTGACATATCTATTTTTAATTTGAGAAAATCCTAAATCTAGTTGGTAGTTATCTACAACCATAAGGAATTTTTTGACACCTATAGAAGTTAAGTTTTACCTTGAATGATAGCTACAACATATTATAATTGTAAAACTCATAAATATACATTAGCATTGAAGGGGTGTAATTATGGATTATTGTAAGGTCTCTTCAACAATAAATAAGGGTACCTTAATTAGTTCAAATTGAAAGAAAATTATTCGAAAGAAGAATCCCTAAAATCCATTTCAAACCTTTTTTTACTATTGGCATTTCATCTTTTCTAGGTATCACAATAGAAAGGTTAATGGACTGACATAAATGTATAGATGGAAATGTGGATGGGGTTGAACTATGGTAGTTGGCATGTTTACACAAAGAGTGTTCTTGTCATTTATGGAAAGAACAACAATGACGATGGCATATTGGAAACAATGATGGTAAACAACAAAGTAGCAATGATAGCATCGAGAATTTTTGTCTACAAGCTCAAGAGGACAAGAACAGGACTACCAAAAGTGTAGTAGAAAGGCCCTTGAGGTTAAAAGGATAAAAAACCTTTGAGAATATGAACAAATTCAAAAGCTCAGAAGAGATAGTAGATTTACCATTACATTGGCGAGAAATCTCAGAAGGGACAACACTTTCCAGAAGTGTAGATGAGGTCCAAGAGACAGACTCGTAGGAGGAACAAAGGTCAAAGAATTTGAATACTTATAAAATATTCTAAGTTGGAGGAAGTTAGAAGCTCAGGAGGAAGAGAGATAGTGGTCATTGGATCACTAATTTAGAAGACCAACAACCATCCGATCAAACCAAGGTGCGCGAGCCTTAGCACTTTGCACACACACGAGAGTTAATCCGGATCATTGGATCACGAGATATTGTGGACCATCAATCTGACATGAGTGAAGTTCGAGGATTTAGACTTCAGAAGATTTGCAAGGAGGCCAAGCAAAAATCTTTGAGAGACAAAGTTGCTAAGTGCGAATTTGGTATTTGATATGGACCATTGGATCATGGAGGACTGTCGACTATTGATCCGATGTGAATGAATATCGATAAATTGGGAATCAGAGGAAGGGATGTGAGCCAACGTTCGACATCAAGAAGTGTGTAGTCATGAAACAAAAAGAGGAGATCTTAATCATTGGATCATAGAGAGATCTGAACCGTTGATTTGATGAAAGTAAAAGTTCGAGAATCAAAGAAAGGAGTTGTTCTAACCTCCGACATCACGAGTCACAAAATCGTGAAGTGCGAAGAAGAGATATGGATCGTCGATCGAGGAATTTCATGGGCCATTGATCTGGCATGACAAAGTTCATAGTTCGAGAGCTTGAACTTCGAAGAATGGAGGAAAGATAACTCACGAAATCGCAAAACGCGAAGTCGTGAAGTACCTTTTTTACTGGCATGTGGTCATAGCCAGAGGTCACATCAACGAAAGATAAGGGAAGGAGCTATCATTTATATGATCCTCTTCAGATATCCGGAGTTGAGAAAATCGAGGTAAATTGCAACAGAATATACGAAATGCGAAGTCACGAAGTGCCTTTTGGATAGGCATCTGATCACAGCTCTTGGTCACATGAAAGGAAGGGGCTTAACCTAAAAATCTAATGCCCACTGTGTATTTTTCTAAGGAAGGGAAAAGGCTCCAAAGGGATGAGCGCACATAGGTTCTCTCTTGTAACTGTTAGATGAATTATAACTGTAATAGAGAAGAGGAAGGGTCGCACTGGCAGAGAGTCCAAGAATCTCAAGATAATGACCACTGATGATGAACATACTATGGATAATTGTGAGAGAAGGTGAAGAGTTGTCTGGATGATGTGGTAGAGGTGTTGGCATGATAAAAACGTAGAAAAGAGAAGAGAGGAACTTCTTTTTTGTAGTTGTACATGTGGGTAGAAGCAGGTTGTGTGCAGGATCTAAAGAGAATAACAGTTACACATAGAAGATGAAGAAGGAGGAGGAGACTCTGAGCTGCAACAAATCAGATTAGAGACAGATCAAGTCAGTAAGTTTTTGTAATATTCAATCACGGTGGTAGGGTTGTGCTAGAGAGGATTGTAGTCCTCTAAATTCTAGTTGGTGATAGAAGATATTCTGGGAGTTGTTGCTTCCATATGGTTGATGCTAGAGAAATATTAGAGTTGGTGCTGTCTACAAGTTGTATTTTTCTATTAGAGGTTGTAGCCTCATATTTTAGTTGGTAATCGAAGACTGTGATGTATATGAAATTTGGAGCTTGATTGACATCCTAAGAAGAAGAGGTATTCTCCCTTTATGGGTTTCCTCAAGAAAATCAGTGTGTCTGTGTATTCTATGTGATTGATCAAATATTTTATATCTTTGCATGTTAATTTATCAATAATACATTAAATAATAATCTAGAAAGATTAAGAAAATAACTTGAAAAGTTTCAATCTTTCTTATATATATATAACTGATTCACACCCCCCCCCTCTTAGTTATTTTTCCAACAATTGGTATCAGAGTAGGTGCCTTTGATCAAAGGTAGATGCATAACCTTCATCATGACTAGTCATGAAGGAATTTCAAGTAATAGAGTTCCTTTCTTTGATGGAACAAACTTTTCCTTTTGGAAAATAAGGATGAGAACTGTTTAATGTCCCTGGGTGTTGATGTTGGGGATGTCGTTGAAACTGGATATGTGGAGCATGTAGTATTGGCCTCAAAATATGATAAGCTGGAGTTTAGATTTAATGCAAAAGAAATGAATTCCATCATCAATGGACTTAAAAAATCCGAGTTTGTCAAAGTCATGCACTATGATTCAACAAAGGTTATGTGGGACAATCTGATAAGTAGTTATGAAGGTAATGAAAAGGTGAAAGACGCAAAACTTCAAACTCACAAACTGAAATTTGAGCAGTTAAAGATGGATGAAGATGAAACTATCAGTAAGTAATTCTTATGTATAGAAGAACCTATCAAAACTATGAAAGGTCTAGGTGAAATGATAGATGAATCTTTTCTAGTCCACAAAATATTAAGATCTCTTCCTGATAGATTTAAATCAAAGGTCTCTATTATAGAGAAAATATTTGATCTCAAAGCATTGACACTAGATAAAATTCTTGGAACCCTAAGTGCATATGAAATGAGAATCACCAAAGGTAAATCCACTACAAGAGAGGCATCCTTTAAAGCAAAGAAAAACACAGAAGCCGATATAGATGAGATTGATTTTGTGAGAAGACTGACGAAAGGATCAAGCAAATACAAAGGTAAGATGACCTTCAAATGATTCAACTGTGGTAAGATAGGACATTTTACAAATAAGTGTCCTCACAAAAGAAAGGATCAGACATATGATGACAAAGAGAAGCACAAACACAAAAAGTTCTATAAAGAGAATAATTTTAAGAAGAAAAGTCTTTATGTAAAAAATGATGACGATCCTTCAGATGATGAAAATAGTGACTCTTATATTGAAAGTAAAATAAATGATCTCATGCTAATAGATTTAGAAGACCTAAATAATGAAAATACAGGAAGTGAGTTCATTGATTTTGAAGAAGTAGTATATCTCGAAGGAGAACTTGTCAGTGCTATGGAAGAGATTGATAGACTCTGAGAAAAGAAAAGAAACCAAAAAAAATTACTTCTTAGGTATGAGAAAACATGCAATGAACCATCTGAAGAAATTTCTCCATTGAAGGTTAAGTTATAAGAATATAAGAGGGTTGAATACGTCCTCAAGAAACAATTGAAGGAAGCCAAAACAAAAGGTGAAAAATTGGAAGCTTAAGTAGTGTCTGTCACAAAATATCTAGAGAAATTTCAGGCCTTATATCATCAGAATCTGACAAGTATTAAAGCCTCAGAAGGATTAGCCACCTTTCTGAATCAACAAAGGAATCCAAAGTTGAATATTGGTTTCGATTATGAAGAGGGATCAAGTAGTGTTCATCCAAGCGACAAAGAATCCATCAAGTTTGGAAAATCTTGGGCCAAGGAGGCCACCTAGGGGAACGCCCACCTAGGGCACACAAGTCAATCGCCTAGGCACAACACTTATTCACCTTTTGATGATGAATTAAATATATGTAAAATAAATGGTTCCCTTGGTATATAAGGTGAAACGGGACTAAGATAAAGAATTCTTACCTTTTCTTCTGAAGCTATGTGTCTTGGTTGTTTTATTTTCTGAGTTTGCATTTTACATTCACGACAATTTTGTTTATAGGTTTTCTGAAGAATAACCAGTGCGAATTAATTCATGGATGCCTTCTGGTGACTCTGTTTACCATGATTCCACCTTTGAGTTCAATATTATCTCATTATCTATCCACTCTCTCAGGGAGAAAATCATTTCCTTCGAGTTTTCTGAGGCAGAAGGGAGGGAACAAGAATTGGGGTTTGCGCCCTTGCTGGTTTCTTCTTTGTGGGAATGAAGTGAGTGCTACCTCTGCCATGGCTGCAATGGGATTCCCCCAATAATACCTAAATATCACTCTAAGATCACCAAAACCTCTTGGCCACTCTCGGATCACCCTGGTCTGGATCCCCATTTTCTTGGTCACCCAAACTAATGGTGCGCCACTGTTCAGATTTGTGCCACTGAGGAGAGTTTTTGGTCAGAAGTCGAGCTATGTATTTTGTGGTCACCTTATATTATATATCTCCTTCTTGGGCACAAAAATTGGTATCAGAGCCTTAAGATCCATGGAATGGATTCTGATCTTAAAGATTGAGCCAATTGTTTTTGGGGGTTTTCATGAAATAATCTAGAGTTTTCCCATTACAGGGTTTCCATTTTATGCAAGAAGATCCACATATCTCATAATCCCCAAGGGTTCCCACATCTCCATTTCCACAAAGAGGATCACCAAAGATATAAATCAATACATATCTCTCCCTCTAGACTAGTTCAAGCTCCATTGCCTTAAGGTTTTGAGTCCTTTGTTCTCAAAACAGAGTCCTTTGTTCAGAATTGCAACCTAGGGGGACCTTTTCTCTTTAGCTAGCCTCACAATGCCTCTATGAAAATATCCTTTGGCAGTCGACTCGTATTTGAACACATCAAATCCCATCCAAAATCTTGTCTCTGTCCTCAATGAGCTGCTCATAATGCAACAACAAAACAATCCACATCCATTCCAGTTGGACACTCGAATCTAGCTACCCAAGTTTGTTGGGAAAACAAATGGTGAAATGGTGGATTCTTGGATCTGTAGCCTATCGACCTATTTAAATACATGTCTAAGCACTACCGAGGAAATAAAACTCCATATTTCCACCTTGCAATTAGAAGGATTTGCACAAACTTGGTGTGATACAGAGCAAGAGAAGACCACATTTGTGATAGAGATTGGGGATGCTCCAGAATCATCTACTTCGCAACCCATCAAAACTTGGGATCAACTTTCCGAAGCTTTGAGAAATCACTTCTACCCACCTAGGTATGTGCAATCCTTATGGATAAAATGGCACCAACTTTGAAAACTCCCTTCACAAGGAGTGCAAGGCTACATAGTCTTCTTCCACAAGATGCACCTCTTACTTCATGTTCTAGATCCGGAAGATGCAGCCCAAGATCATGCCAAGTAGTGCCATGAAAAACAAATAACCTTCCTGGCCTTTCAACCAGGGGATCAAGTCTAGTTACACTTGGATAAAAAGCACTTCAAAGGCCACCATCACAAGCTTCTGCCAATCAGATATTGTCCGTATACAATACTCGACAAGATTGGAGAAAATGCATATAGGTTGGATCTCCCACCACAACTGGGAATCCATAATGTCATTAATGTAAATCGCTTAAAGTTGTTTGAGCCTTCCCTCTTCGAAGAACTAGTTACCATCACTCATCCAGTGGACAAAATTCTTGATTTCCAACTCCCATTAGCCAAAGACACTATACTGGACACTCGAAGTCACTCTACAAGACACTAGACTTACACTTCATATTTGGTAGCCCGCCATGGCCAAACTCCATCTCAGGAAAAGTGGATCACAACTGATGTATTTCACAACAAGTTTTCACATCTTCTCATGGAAGATGGGATGCTTCCATATCTAAATAGGGAGGAATTGGGCCAAGGAGGACAGCTAGGGGAACGCCCACCTGGGGTGCCCAAGTCAATCACCTAGGTGCAACACTTCTTCACCTTTTGATGATGAATTAAATATATGTAAAATAAATGGTTCCCTTGGTATATAAGGTGAACTGGGACTAGGATAAATCATTCTTACATTTTCTTCTGAAGCTATATGTCTTGGTTGTTTTCGTTTCCAAGTTTGCATTTTACATTCAAGACAATTTTGTTTTTAAGGTTTTTGAAGAATAACCAATACACCTTCCTTCATGGATGCCTCTTGGTGACTCCATTTTCCATGCTTCCACCTTTGATAGAAATATTATCTCATTAGCTAGCCACTCTCTCAGGGAGAAAATATTTTCCTTTGAGTTTTCTGAGGCAGAAGGGAGGGCACACCAACTGGGGTTTGCACCCTTGTTGGTTTCTTCTTTGTGGGAATGAAGCGAGTGTGAGTGCGCCCTCTTCCATGGATGCACTAAGATATTCCCACTAATCCCTGGAGGTCACTTTGATATCTCCAAAACCTCTTGGCCACTCTCAGATCACCCTGGTCTGGATCCCCATTTGCTTGGTCACCCAAACTAATGGTGTTCCCCTGTTTAGATTTGCGCCCCTGAGGAGATTTTTTGGTCAGAAGATGAGCTATGGCTTGCGTGGTCACCTTCTCCTATAGATCGCCTTCTTGGGAAGATAAAATCTACAACCATTCATAACAAAGAACATACAAAAACAAAGGAAGATAATCAACCGCCAAGGAGGAGTGAAGGAAAAAGTACTAGAACTAAATCTGTAGAACAAAGAAATAATACACCCTCTACTCAAGAAAATCATCAGCATGGAAGAAACCGACCTGCTCAAAGAAGAAAACCTTTTTCTAGGTACAAATATTTTTTCTATGGATATTTTTTTTACTATTCTAGCTTTGGCCAAAAAACTATAAATTGCTCTTTAAGATTTAGACATGAGCAATCAAGACACCCAAGGAATAATTATCTGCCACAAAAAAGAATGAGACAACCAAGTAACAAAAAATCACAGACTGCAAATCATGTTATGGTTGGGAAAAAGATGCAGATTAGGCATAACAATCGTTATTATCCTTTATTCAATGAACCAAAATGCTACATCTACCATAATTATGGACATAAAGCTGCAGACTGTAGTGTAAAGAATTATAAACCAGATTCAAATCACAGAGTTGAAAATGTCAAGGTTTGGAATAAAAAAGAAGATAACAAGTGTGGATTAGTGTTGTCAGCTCAAAGACAAAAGATCCCCTGGTATATTGACAGTGAATGCTCCAATCATATGACATGTGACAAAAGTAAGCTCCTATTACTCAAAGAAAATAAATAAGGAAATGTGACTTTTGGAAATGATGCTCCATAAAATATCAGAGGTAAAGGTATAGTAAGCTTAAGTAATGGAGGAGGAAAATCTCAATATGTATTATTTGTTGATATATTAAATCATAATCTTCTTAGTATCAATCAAGTGTGTGATAGAAGATGTGAAGTCACTTTCACTGCCAAGGGTTGTAAAATAAAAACAATGAACATAAGAGAGCTGATTGCAAAAGGGGTTAGAACTGAAAACAATGTATATGTTCTAAAGGAAGATAAGGAGGAATGTCATTTAAGAAAATTTGATTAAAGTTGGTTATGGCACAAAAGGCTGGGACACCTAAATTTTGATCATCTTGTCAAACTGAATAATGAAGGTGTTGTGAAAGATCTTCCAATAATATATAAGACTCATAACTCTGTATGTGAATCATATCAAATGGGGAAGTTGGCTCGTGCTCAATTCAAATCAAAGAGTTTCACATCTTCTACGAAACCACTTCAAATTATTCATATGGATCTGTGTGGACCATCGTGAAAGGAAGGAACTGAAGGAGAACATTACTTTATGCTAGTGATTAATGACTTCTCTAGGCTAACGTGGGTTTCCTTTCTGAGAGAAAAATATGATGCGTTTGAGAAGTTCAAATTTTTTAAGGCGTTAGCTGAGAATTAGATAGGAAGGTAGTTAAAGGCAATTCTCTCAAAGAGGGGAGGACAATTTCTATGAAAGAAATGGAATTAAAAGAGAATATACTATTCCAGATGCTCCTGAACAAAATGGAGTTGTAGAAGGCCAAAATAGATCATTCTAGCAGATGGAAATGGCTATGATGAGTGAAAGGGACATTTCACAAAACCTCTGGGTGGAGGTTATTCACACGACTGCTCATATTTTAAGCAAAGCGCATCTAAGTCCGAACAGTGATAAAACTCCATATGAGTTGTGGTTTGGTCGACCTGCATCAATCAAGCACTTCAAAGTATTTGGAAGTAAATACTACATCAAAAATAATGATAATCATATCATAAAATTTGATGGTAGAGCTGATGAAGGTATCTTCTTAGGATATGCAATGAACAGTAAAGAATACAGATGCTTTAACAAAAGTATGCATAAATTAGTCCAATGTATTGATGTTCGAATTGATGAAGAAGCTCCTGTAAAAGATCGACAAAGAATAAGCACCAAGTCAGATGAAGAAGATGATGAGAATAATGAGAATTAAGAACAACAAATCTCAGAGTCATAAGAAGATGATGAATCAGGTGGAGAAGAGACACCCAGACAAGAAGAATCAATACAACAAACAACATCAAATCCTTCCTCCGAAATTACTCAAAAGAATAATACTGCAATTCAGATAATTGGTGAAAATGACAAAGGTGTACAAACTAGGAGAAGGATAATCAAAGGCAACGAGAAATCACACATAGCCTTCATATCCATGGAGGAACCCAAGAACTTTAATGAATCCAATAAGGATGTAAATTGGTTAAAATCAATGAATGAGGAACTAGATTAGATTGGAAAGAATGATACTTGGGAACCTGTTACTAGACCAACAAATAAAATGTAATAGGATCCAAATGGGTCTACAAAAATAAGATGAATGAGCAAGGAAATATTTTAAGAAATAAGGCTAGAATGGTTTGCAAAGGGTATGCTCTAATAGAAGGACTGGATTTTGATGAAACATTTGTGCCCATAGAAATATTAGAAGCTATTATAATGTTTCTTTCCTATGCTTTTATAAGAAGTTTAAAGCCTACAAAATGGATGTCAAGTCAGATTTTCTAAATGGAGATATAAAAGAAGAAGTATATATGGAACAACCAGAGGGTTTCCAACTATCATATAATCCTGACCTTGTTTGCAAGCTGAAGAAATCCTTATATGGTTTGAAACAAGCTCCCCATGCCTGGTATTATAGATTGGATAAGTATCTTCAACACAAAGGGGTCAAGAGAGGAACAGTTGACTGCAATCTATATATCAAAATAGAGGATAATGATTTTCTAATTGTGTTGGTCTATGTAGATGTCATAATGTTCGGAAGTAATAGTTCTTCATTGGTACGATGGTTTGATTCTGGCATGCAGTCTGAATTTGAAATGTCTATGATAGGGGAATTATCATTTTTTCTTGGTCTGTAAATTACTCAGAGGTCTGAAGGAATATTTCTTTCTCAGGAGAAATATCTAAGAGAAATGTTAAAAAGGTTTCAAATGGAATATTCTACACCTATGAGCTCACCTATGGTCACTTGATGCAAGTTAAGCAAGGATGATGACTCACCTGATGTTGATCAAAGTTCACCTAGGTCTATGATAGGAATCCTATTGTACATCACAATATCTTCTCCAGACATAATGCATGTTGTTGGAATGGTTGGAAGGTATCAATCTGCACCTAAACAGAGTCATTTTCTAGCTATCAAAAGAATATTCAGATACTTGAAAGGAACAATGAACTATGTCATATGATATCCTAGGAATCATAATTTTCAATTATCATTCTATTCATATGCTGATTCGGCTAACTACATGGATGAAAAGAAAAGCATGAGTGGAGGGGCATTCTTCTTAGGAGATTCTCTTGTAGCATGGTTGAGAAAGACATAAGGTTGCATTTCCTTATCAACTACAGAAGATGAATACATTGAATCTTACACTTGTTGCACCCAAGTATTGTGGATGATTTAGACACTTGCAGACTTGGAGGTCAAATATACTGCACCCATTCCAATTCATTGTGATAATACTAGTGTAATTAGTGTGTCAAAGAATCTTGTATTTCACTCCAAGACCAAGCATATACCCATAAAGTATCACTTCTTGAGGAAACAAGTTATCAACAATGTTGTTTCTTTGCATTATATTGCATCCAAATATCAGATTGGTGATATCTTCACTAAACTACTTGCAAAAGCTCAGTTTGAGAATCTACGCAAGAAGTTGGATGTGACCCTGTTATCAAGTTA
Organism: Picea mariana; assembly: GCA_032191745.1. Classification (NCBI taxonomy): domain Eukaryota; kingdom Viridiplantae; phylum Streptophyta; class Pinopsida; order Pinales; family Pinaceae; genus Picea; species Picea mariana. The sequence continues at coordinate 59,597 of JASDQU010437830.1, read as the reverse complement.
AAATAGTCTATCTGATCAGGGGGAGAGTGCTCATAGTATATCTAATTAGGGGGGGAGTGCTTCAGGGGGAGAACAAAGTCACTCTCCATTCTCTTTGACATTGATGTCAAAAGGGGAGAAAAAGGTGTGGTCTTCTATAGTTGGAGGTCTAGGAAGAATAGTGCAACCTTTCAGGGTTGCCATCAATGCCAAAGGGGGAGATTGTTGGCATGTTTATAGGAAGAGTGTGCTTATCATTGATGGAAAGAACAAAAATGATGATGGAATATTGGAAACAATGATGGAAAAAAATAAAGAAACGATGATAGCATCGAGAATTGTTGTCTATAAGCTCAGGAGGACGAGCACAGGACTACCAAGAGTGTAGTAGAAAAAACCTTGAGGTCCAAAGGATCAAAACCCTTTGATAATATGAACGAAGTCAAAATCTTAGAAGAGATAGCATATTTACCATTACATTGGTGAGAAATATCAGACGGGACAACGCTTTCCAGAAGTGCAGATGAGGTCCAAGAGACAGGCTTGTAAGAGGAACAAATGTCAAAGCCTTTGAATACTTAGAAAATATTCTAAATCAGAGGAAGTCAAAAGCTCAGGAGGAAGAGAGAAAATGGCCATTGGATTATTGATTCAAAAGACTAATAACCATTTGATCAAGCCAAGATGCATGAAACTTAGCGCTCTACACACGAAGGAGAGGAAATTTGGACCGTTGGATCATGAGAGACTGTGGACCATCGATATGATGCAAACGAAGTTCGAGGATTTTGACTTCGGAATATTTGCAAGGTGGATAGGTGAAAATCTTCAAGAGATGAAGTCGGGAAGTGAGAATTCATGATTTGATTTGGACCATTGGATCATGAAGGATTATGGACCATCAATCCAATGTGAGTGAATATCGAGAAATCAGGAATCAGAAGAAGGGAAGTGAGCCAACTTTCAACATCGTAAAGCGCATATTCGCAAAACGTGAAGAGGAGATCTTGATCAATGGATCACGAAGAGATTTGGACCATTGATTTGACACAACCACAAGTTCGAGAATCAAAGAAAGGAGTTGTTCTAACCTATGACATCGTGAGTTGTGAAATCTCTTATGTGAAGAATAGATCTGGACCGTTGATCTAGGAATGTCATGGGCTGTTTATCTGGTATGAAGAAGTTTGTATTTTGAGAGCTCGGAATTCGAAGAATGGAGGAAAGCTAACTCGTGAGATAATGAAACATGAAGTTGTGAAGTGGCTTTTTGACTGGCGTGTGGTCACAACCAGAGGTCACCTCAATGAAGAATAAGGGAAGGAGATAACATTGCTAAACTCCTCTTCATAGGTCGGGAGTTGAGAAAATCCAGGTGATCTGTCCAAGAAGGCGATCTATAGAAGAAGGTGACCATGCAATCCATAGCTCAGCTTCTAACCAAAAACTCTCCTCAGAGGCGCAAATCTGAACAGGGGTGCACCATTAGTTTGGGTGACCAAGTAAATGGGGATCCATACTGGGGTGATCTGAGAGTGGCCAAGAGGTTTTCGTGATCTCAGAGTGACCTCCTAGGATTAGTGGGAGAGGCCCAGTGCATCCATGGAAGAGGGCACACTCACTTCATTCCCACAAAGAAGAAACCAAAAAGGGCACAAACCCCCGTTGGTGTAGCCTCCCTTCTGCCTTAGAAAACTCGAAGGAAATGATTTTCTTCCTAAGAGAGTGGCTATCTAATGAGGTAAGATTTCTCTCAGAGGTGGAAGCATGGAAAACAGAGTCACAAGGAGGTAGCCATGAAGAAAGGCGCACTGGTTATTCTTCAGAAACCCTAAACATGAAATTGCCGTGAATGTAAAATGCAAACTTAGAAAAGAACACAACCAAGACAATAGCTTCAGAAGAAAAGGTAAGAATGCTTTATATTAGTCCCATTTCACCTTATATACCAAGGGAACCATTTATTTTACACATATTTAATTCATCATCAAAAGGTGAAGAAGTGTTGTGCCTAGGTGATTGAGTTGTGCGCCCTAAGCGGGTGTTCCCCTAGGTGGCCTCCTTGGCCCAATTCCTCCCTGTTTAGATTTGGAAGCATCCTAGGT
>JASDQU010437829.1:35418-54635 GCA_032191745.1 Picea mariana | reverse complement strand
AGTTTCAGAGCTAGCATTACAACTGCCAACTCTAAATCATGAGTCGCGTATAACTCTTTGTGTTTCTTCAACTTCCTTGACACATAAACTATCACTCCTCCATCCTGCATTAGCACGGCCCCCAACCCTTGCTTCGAGGCATCCGTGCAGACTGTGAAGTCCTTTTCCATATCCGACACTTGTAGAATTAGCGCACTAGTTAGTAACCTCTTAAGCTCAATGAATGCACTATCACATTCTTCTGTCCATTCATACCTGACCCCCTTGCATTGCAAAGTGGTGATGGGTTTCACTATTTTGGAGAATCCTTCCACAAATCTCAGATAATAACTTGCTAGACCCATGAAGCTTCTCACCTCATGGGCATTTTTCGGCACTGGCCACTCCATAATGGCCTTTACCTTTTCTGGGTCCATAGAGATTCCTTCACCGGAAATGATATGACCTAAATAATGAATTTCTTTCTGGAAGAAGGAATACTTTGACAACTTCCCATACAATTTGTTCTCCCTAAGGCAGGACAACACTACTCGTAGGTGTTCCTCATGTTCTCTTTCATTCTTGGAATAGATGAGGATGTCATCTAGAAAGACGTGTACAAAATGGTCTAAGTACTTCTGGAATACGTCATTCATGAGGCTCATGAATACTACTGGTGCATTGGTCAATCTGAAAGGTACTACGACAAACTCGTAATGTCCATACCGAGTTTGAAAGGCAGTTTTTGGGATATCGCCTTCCTTAATCCTTAACTGATGATACCCTGATCGCAAATCGATCTTTGAGAATACCATTGCTCCTTTCATCTGATCGAAGAGGTCATCTATTCGCGGCATTGGGTACCTATTTTTCACTGTAGCACGATTCAAGTCCCTGTAGTCTATACACAGTCGTAAGGATCCATCCTTCTTCTTTACAAAAATTACTGGTGCACCCCAAGGTGAGACACTGGTCCTTATTAGCCCTAAGTCTAACAACTCCTTCGACTGCATTTGCAACTCACAAAGTTCTGGCACTGTAATCCGATACGAGGTCTTGGAAATTGGTTATGCACCAGGTTTTATCTCAGTAGTAAAATCAACCTCCCTCTCAGGAGGTAACCCTGGTAACTCGTTCGAAAAAACATCCTTAAATTCTGACAATACCGGGTACTGATCTAATGAGGGTCCCTTCCTTTCATTCACTACTTCCACTACATACAGTCGACACCCTTGCCTCAAGCATCGTTTAACCTTCATAGTTGAGATAAAGCGTAATGACACTTTTCTCCACATGCCCTAGATCTCTACTGGCCTTCCTTTGTCGTCTACACAAAGCACCCTTTTTGCAAAACAATCTACCAAATCTCAATGAGCTTCTAACCAATCCATTCCAATGATTAGGTCGTACGCCTTGAGAGCAGTGACGTATACCTTAAACCTGGTAGTACACACTCCCAGGTTTACTATACAATTATCAACACTAGGTCCTACCACTTGTTTTTCCCCCAAAGCCATCTCGACTTGTTTAAAGTCATCGTGCTCGTAGACTGCCAACCCACTCTTTTCTAATGCAGATGGTGAAATGAAACTATCTATCGCACTAGAATCAAATAAAATCTTAACATCGATATGATTTAGTGTACCTGATGACTCCACCACCGTGGATTGATGTTCGGCCTGGCGATTATTAACCGTTGCGTAAATCTGGTGGCTGCTACTTGCTCTTCCCATCGGGGCCTTTCCTTATCTATGCATGAATCCTGATTGTAACTCTGGGCAGTCACGCTGGTAATGGGGTCCTCCACACCCCCAAAAGGTAACACGAGATTGAACCTGCGCACTGTTATGTGACTATCTTTGAAACAAGTTCCTTCCCCTGGAACCCCTGCCCCTACTAGTTGTTCCTTGAGATGGCCATGGACCTGTCTACGTTGTTGGTGAAGAACGAGATGTTGCACTCGCTGCCATTGAAATCCCTGCAGTTACTGTCCTTGGTGCGACTCTGTTACCATATGGAGGTGGCCTTGAGCCCCCTCCCCTGGGAAATGTCCTAGGGGCCTTCCTGAAAAATCCAGGATGATGCAGAAATGTCGGTCTTGTACCCCTGGTTAAGTTCATGTGTTCCTTCGCATAACGTGCATTTTCCACAGCTTCCGCTACCGAATACAGTTTCCACATTCACACCATAGCTCTTATCTTAGGGTTCAATCCATAGACAAAGCGCTCTGCTTGTCGTTGGTCATTATCCATATACGAAACATATTTGACCAATTCCATAAATCTGATCTCATATTCTTCTACAGTTCTGTTTCCCTGTACTAAGGCATGAAACGCCCCTACCTGTTGTTTCTCATAATAAGCTGGCAGATATTTCCTTCGGAACCTCTCCTTGAAAAGTTCCCAAGATACTGTGTCTGGGGTAAGATGCAGTTGTCTTTCCAGGTTTCCCCACCAGTTCAAGGCGCTGTCTCTTAACTGAAAAATTATTATCTTCGCCTTTGAGTTGGACGCATAGTCCCTTAAGGCAAAACACCTTGTCATGCCTTCCAACCATGCTTCTGTGCGTTCACTGGCACGACCCCCGACAAGCTCCGAAAGTTTGATCTTCTGCAATTCTCGAGTTATGTCTTCAAGTGGAGGTCCTCCCCATGAATCCTTTGATGCTTCTGGATTACCTGTTCCAGATGGTGGGGATTCCATCTCGGTCCCTGTTGGTTGTCGCCCCTTTAAAGTTTCATTTATGGCCTCCAACGAGCGCAGTATGAGAGCTAGTTCTGGCGATGGTGGTGGCGGTGTTGGAGATACCTGCAATGATGCTCCCCTACCTCGATTCCCTCGAGTCCTAACCATCCTGTATGATTTAACCTTCATCAACCAAAGTTGTCAGGGTCAGTTCAAGGACATTTCAAATTGGTGCTACTCAAACTAGAAACAGGGTTAGGCGTAAGTTTTTTCTTTGCTTGTCTGTAAACAGACGTTACTCTCTTTAGGGGATTGGATGGGTTAGGATTAAGCATCTAAGATTGATTTCTTCACCTAAGAAAACTATTGACTCCCTTTCCCAATAGCTATGCTAGCCTTGTGCCATACTCACCAATTCCTCTAGCTTACTTTTCTAGTGTGTATGCTGCCTCCTTCGCACTTGTCCTAGTCTAAGTCCTTTAAACTTTTCACTTAAAACTAAATATCCTTCGATGCTTGACTTGTGAGCTTTCCTTGGCGCATTGTACATATGATTTAAAATGCGTGTCTCGGTGGCTGCAGGTGCGAGTCTTTAAGGATTGTAGAGTGGCTTTCGGCATTGGAACTCAGCGCTTGTGCACTGTGGTTATGTATTGCTTCCTGACTTGTGGTCGTATGATGTAGTGAGCCTAAGGCAATGCATTGAAGCTTAGTGTTTGACTTTGACTAGTGGAATGGAGTGGAGGGACTTGGCACTTGGCTCGATGAGTTGTGTGTACGGTCTCGTGACCTTGGCGCTTGGATAATTGGAGATTATTCTTTAGGATAGTACTTTGCTACTATTGATAATTAAACTATTTATATGTGAATTTATTTGTAAAAGTGATATGTGTGGCACATTGGTGTTTGGTCATTTCTTAAGGCTTGGGCTTGGTGGGTGGTCATGGGTTCAAAACCCATAGACTCCAAAACATTTCAATTTTTTTTTTTTTTTTTTAAATATAAACAAATTAACAATTAATATTTATAATTAATTTACGATGATCAATAAAAAAAAAAAAATTTAAAACAACAATTTTTTATAACAAAGGGCGGGCACGCATGAAGCCCACATGCCGCCCTCGTTTTCTCCAGCCATTCATACCTAAACCCTAATCTATTTCTTAACCCTAATTCCTCTTTTCCTTATTATTTCTTCTTGAGAGGTTCTGGTTACATGGTCGGCTGCCATGGCCTTCTCTCAAGGTTTCTCCTCCTCATTTGTCAGGTGATTTCTTGTATGCGGTTGCAGGTTGCAGGTTGCGTTGTGCAGGTGGACGTGTACTGAACAGCTTTGGTCCATGGGCGTTGGTTTGCAAAGGATGCCCATTGTGGGCTTCTCCCTTGGCTTGCACATGGTGTTTAGGTCGTGGATGCGCAACGCAGCCATGAGGTGTGGTGAGAGGTAAGGAACTCGGTGCTAGGATTTGAGTGTTTATTCGTGACTTGGCTTAGAATGAAAATATAGTTTATCTCATAGCTTTCCCCTTGCAGGTTCGATTTGGTGCTTAGCACTTGTGCGCTAGTTTTTTTTATTATTATTAAAAAAAAAATTGTTTTTTGTTTGTGCAGGCGCAACTCCGTGGCTGGGCGTTGTGTTCAGGCTGTGCGGCAGGTGCTTGGCTGTTAGGCTGCACGGCACTTGTGGCTGTGACGCGTTGTGTACTCAAACCCTCATGGAATCTCCCCCACTTGGGTCGTGGCTTGGTTTGGTATGCATGCATTTCTTGGTGTTTGGATCGTGGGCGCGTAGTGCACCCCTTTTGGGCCCCTCTCGTGATCTCCTCCTCTATGTGACTTGGCTTTGATTTGTACATTGTTATGGATTGTGGTTGTATATTCGTGCAAAACTATGGCAGCTGCGCATTCGGAACCTGAATTTTTAGTCTGCGAGTGTTAGAATTCCTTTAAATCCCAGCCTATACATACACATACTCAGGCGCAACATTTTTTATTTCAATCATTTGATGTTGTGAGAGAGCAGAGGTGGATAAGGATGAGCGTCTCCCTCACTGTAATGGCTTTGAATTTTCACGACGACAAATCAGCAGATGGACTGAATTCGTGGGAGAGACGGAGAGATATCTGCCTCACCGTTATCACCAAATACTTTCCCACAATTGTCTGCACTCAAGACGATAACCTTTTATTTATTCGATTCTTCAGAAAACAATAGCCGTGAGATCTTATGTTAAGGTACATCTTTGTTATCAGCTCACTAGGGTTTCGTCAAGTCTTTAGACGATTGAGCGCTTATGTTTCGCTTGAGTCGAATCAAATTTGCTTTTTAACTGTAGTCGATTATCTTCTTTAAAAAGTACTGGTCATGTAGGGTCGTCAGGAATGATACGCACATCAACATAAAACATTCTTCATGGAAGCCCTTCAATTCATTTCGTTTTATTTTCATTTATTTTATCGTGAGCGCTCTCAGTTTTGGTTTCCTCTCCTCTGATTTAGCAAGTAAACCTCACAACTTGGTGGTCGAATAGTAGTTGGAGCTCGGAGCCACTGCCACTGCCAATTTTGAAGAGTTATTTTTCCTTTATTTTGCACAATTCCCCAATTTTACTGCGAGTTTTGCTAAGACAGGTTTACTGTAAAAGGTTTTAAACGGTGCTTGTATCTATATGTCCACATTTCAATTCCTGACAAACCCATCATCATACATTATTTATGGCAGTGTAACGATTGAGAGGAGGTTCAAGGGATTGTAATGCTTGCAATGGCGGATGGGATTATGTAACATGTAACATGTGTGCCTGCTTTTATTAATTTTTCTATATTCTTTTTTTTTATATATTTTTATCTGTGTAAAAAAAAGTTTGTGTGCTTGGCTTGCAGGTTAGGCGGAGGTGGAGTTGGAGCTTGGAGCTTGGCCCTCAGGCCCATATTTCAAACAAATAGCTCTGATACCATGTGTAGAGACCCAAAAATAAACAAGCCTAAAAAAAATCCATACAACTACACGTAACATTTCTAACATAGAATTTTAATTTCAAACATGGAATTCTTTGAGTGCGTAAATAATTCATTGAGCTTCAAATAAGCATATAATATTTCAGCAGAATTTAACATTTATCTACAGCATGAAAATAACTCAGTAATTCATAAATAAAATACCTGCTTCTGATGCTAATTCCCGTCGATATGGTTGTTCTTTCCCTGCTGCCTTGCCTAGCCTGATGCACTGACCAACTCTGCCCAAACCGACTAACCTCCCAGCCAGCTAGGAGCAGCCTGTCCGGCTCCCTAGCTCTAGGAAACCGAAAGGAATCCTGCCCCCCGTGCCCAAAACCCCCAACAACTCGATGCCCTCTGAAATGGTTCCCCAAAACCGCAGAACCCAACAACAGAACCAGAAAATCCAAACCAGAACTATAGTCTCTCCTCCCCCATAATTCTTCCTTCCCCCTATTCTCATAATCCTTCCCGTCAGACTCTTTCCCCGTCATATCTTCCCTTTCACCGACCCTCCTCCCCCTCATTAATTTCCTTATCTCCTCCTTTATTACCTTATCCCATTATTTATTATCTTATCCCCTCCATTTAATGTTTCTTTCCCCCCCTCATACGTAAGTCTTTAATTAAATAAACTAAAAATTATTAACCCCTTTAATTCATTACTCAATTAATTAATGAGTCAATTAATTAATTAATTAATCATTGAGAGATATGAACAAGTAATTAATAAATAATTAATTAATTAATATTATTAAGAAATAATTATTGTTTAACTAAACATATTAGGACAGTCAGATTATCAAATTAATTATAATTAATCATCCCTATGCATCTATTTAACTAGGGTTGTTACACTAGTGCCCTAGTGAAAATCCCCAAAGAAATTTTTAGCTGCAGTCTCCTCTCTTTTTTTTCCATCCTTCTTCTCCCTCCCCCCGCCCCAATTTTCCCAAAAAGCAGACCCCCCTTCCAAGTCCCCTCCTCTCTTCCTTATCCCATTCTCTCAAATCCCCCTCCCTCATTCAATTTCCAACTTCCTTATCCCCCCATTAACTCCCTCGCCTACCATTAAATAATAAAATAATAAAAAGATTCAATTTAATTATTTAAATAATTAATCTAACTTACCCTAAATAATTTACAATCATTAATTAATAATGTTGGGCTATTACATACACTCACCCTTCAAGAAACTTCATCCCGAAGTTATAGTAATTTACAATACAATGGAAATAAAGCATGATTCATACATCAAAATTAAATGAGTAACATCATCAATTTAAAACACTTATACATACTAGTGTACATGTGCAAGACATGCATACGTAGATAACACATACAGGAACCACACGTGTACTAATGACAATAATTATCACAACTAATGCAATTCTTGTATGCGTCCAATCCAATCAGCAAGGCCATTCATTTCATAAAGAATAGCAAACCATTTAAAATATTCGCAAAATCCCTCAATTATAATAATTTAGAATAAGCAAGATTTACTTAGATAATTGTAGTTCAGTTAAGAATATATATATGAACAAGAGGAAATTGAGAAATTATACTATAAGGTGAAAACTTCACACACTCTCAACTACTTCTAGTCATCCTTCCTCCCTAACCTACTTCCATCTTCCTTCCTTATCCTTCCTCCGCTGGACTATCTTGGAGAGTTAACTATATTGACCCAACTTCAGATAGAACCCGTAAGCGGAACTGTCAACTCTCTTGACCAAGCTTCCCTAGCAGGCAACAGGAAGTCATCATCACACGTCTAGGGGAGCGTGAGATAACACTGTCCTCCCATGACTCCAGGTTTCATAGGATACTCGGTGGGAAATGACTCCACCCCTCCTAATAGCACTAGGGTCAACACTTTACCATGGACCATACAGTGGCACTGTGTTGCTAGGATTTTGTCATCATATATTCAGTTTCAAGTAGTATCTCCACCTAAAAAACCTTCACGTGTCCACATATCATAACAATTCATTTGAACCAACATAATTTCACATACAAAGATTCATACCATACTGTTTCTCGRTCGATGTTCATGACATCAACCTTTTATTATTGTTATCTTTTGGTTATTTCATAGCCCATTGACCTGCATATTAGTCTATAACACAAACTCATACATATCTATGCATTATTATCATGTAAATGCATTTAATCATATMCTCAATTCCGTATCCACTCACCATCAGTTTTAAATGTCAAAATTTTCAAGCTAGAAATAAGTTGCATAATAWCCATCATAATTCAAATAATGATAAACATTCATAGAATTGACATTCACATAGGTCCATATGTATAAAATTTCAAGTGTATCATTAATAGTTTCATAGTTAAGAAGCAAATAAAATATGATTAGGCCTTAAGTAATTCTAGTTGTCTAAGTCAAAAGTTGGCACTACATACACCCAACCTTCGGGAAAAATATTCCTGAGGTGGTCAACAAATTGAGGGATGATCTCGTCATAAGGTCTCTACATCTTCCCAAGTAGCAGATATCGGGCTATACTTATCCCATTGGAGTTAACTTGGTCTACCAAACGATTCCTGAGCTGTCAGAATGTACGATCCAATACGCGTAACGATTCAACCATGAGAGTTCCCGCGTCTGATACCTGCAATTCCCTCCAATTTAGTTTGTGAGATTCGTCAACAACATAATGACGTAGAACAGATACATGAAAAACATTATGATTTTTATGCAAGTTGAATGGCAGTACGAGGTGATAGGAAACGGTCCAATTCTCTCTTGTATTTTGAACTGTCCTATAAATCAAGGAGACAACCTTGTCCCCTTTCCAAACTGAATGGTAGTCTTATTAGGCCTGATACGAATGAAAACTTGATCTCCCACTTTATAACTTCGGTCAATCCTATGTGCATCAGCATAACTTTTTTGTCTATCATGTGCTTCCTTTAGTCATTGCCTAATTTGAATCACTTGTTCCTCCATCTCTTGAATCAATTCTGGCACGACTGTCACTCAATCTTATAACCTTTCCCAACTCAACGGTGTCTTGCATGGCCTTCCATACAGAGCATCATAGGGCGGAATTTTGATTGAGCTATGAAAACTGCTATTGTAGACGAACTCTACCAAAGTTAGGTACTTCTCCCAATGGGTTTGATTATCCATAACATAAATCCTAAGCATGTCTTCCATAACCTGATTTACTCTCTCAGTTTTCCCATCTGTTTCAGGATGATATGTTGTGCTCAATTTCAACTGAGTTCCCAATGTTGAATGCAAACTTGTCCAAAACCTAGAGGTAAAGAGAGAGTCCCTATTTGAAATGATCTTCTTGGGTAACCCATGCAAACAAATGATTTCACTTATAAAAACACGTGCCACATCAATGACATCGAAAGTGTCTCTAACTAGAATAAAATGAGCACTATTGGTCAATTTATCAACTATAAAAAGAATAACATTATGCCTCAGTGATGTGAGTGGAAATCCCACAACGAAATCCATAGAAATGACTTCCCACTCGGACATAGGAACATCATGCAGTTGTAGGAGACCTGTCGGGTGGTGATGATCAACCTTCACTTGTTAACACTCAAGGAACGTGGCGACGAAATGGACTACATCAGGCTTCATTCCTAACCAGAAGAAAAACTTCTTCATTTCTGTGTACATTTTCTTCACACCCGGATGCACATGGTAAAGTGCTTTATGGGATTCCTTGAGTATGATGATTTGAATATTCCCACCCTCGAGGATGTACATCCTTGATATCTTAAAAATCCATTGGATTCAAGTCTATATCCTTCATACTTGGGTTCTAACTACCTCTCACTCTGGAGGGATGAAGTAACCTTTAAATACCAACTATCTCCAAGGAATTTACCCAACACTCGCTCCCTCAAATTAACCTTTAAGGGCACCAAAGAGAAGACATGTGGTATCTTGCTTCGGGAATCTGTGACCACATTCTCCTTTCTCTTGATGTATGAAATTCCAAAATCGTACTCACTCATAAACTCACTCCATCACCTCTGCCTGGAATTGAGATCCTTTGAGTGAAGAGTTGCTTTCATATTTCATGGTCTCTTTTGAGCTCAAATCTTCGCCCCACTAGATAATGCCTCCAAAGCTTCAAAGCTAGCATTACAATGATCAACTCTAAATCATGAGTAGCATAAAGCTCCTCATGTTGCTTCAACTTTATTGATTCATATGTTATCACTCCCCCATCCTGCATTAGCACAACCCCCAATCCTTGCTTTGAGGCATTCGTGTAGACCGTGAAGTTTTTTTCCACATCCATCACTCGTAGAATTGGTGCACTGGTCAGTAACCTCTTAATCTCAATGAATGCAATATCACATTCCTCTGTCCATTCATAACTGATTGATCCAGATTATTTTGAGAACGACATGAAGGAAAAAATATAACCGAGATATAACAATGACATACACAAAAATATAGAAGAGAACACAAAAATACGGTGAAACCCAACTTCTATTATTGAATAAAAAACATTGTAGAACACAAAATGGAAAAATGGGGTAGCTTATCTCTAAAAATAAAGAGATGTTGGTTATGCTTCATTCACAAGAAGCTTTACATCACACTCCATTGCATGCTTAAAGGGCCTCCTTCACCTCAATTATATATGAGAGAGTGAGAGGAGAACAATTCCCATGATGCATGTGGGATAAATTGGACTAAGTTTATAAAATGCCATAGGCATGTAAAACACTAGGACTTCCTGGGCGGTCACCCATCCCAATACTACTCTAGCCTGAGCGTGCTTAACTGCAGAGTTTTAATGGGATCTGGTGCATTAACACTATGTTGTAGGCATGTACATAAGACCACTAGGAAATCATTAAATGATGTATATATTTAACAAATGAAGATGACATTACATTCCATTCCCCATCAAAAGGGTGAATATCATGGTTTATCAAAACCACAGGCTCAAAATGGTGATTCAGTTGAAGAGGTGGATGACCATTGAGATCCATCTGAATCATTCCTCCCCCCTTAGGAAGTAATGGTCTCCATTGTGTCAAGTTCTCTTGGGAGACGGGGAGACTTCTGCTAAATCTGAAGCTTGGTGCACTGCTTTCCTTGATGAAGAAGTTGTCCTATTTAGCTTGTTGAAGGATGTCATGAAATTGTTGTTGGAGTGGTTGGTATCGTTCAACCAATCTAGCTGCATGATCTACCTAAGTGTGGGAGGATTCTGTCGGTGACTATGCAGCATGAAGAGTATGAAGGGATCTGTTATAACCTTGCTTGACTGGGCAGTGTGGAGTCACCTCCGTAGGTGCAGCAAGAACATATTGGTACTCATCTACAATATTGTTGATCTGCTTCCGATGGATAGAAAGGCCTTGGGTTGAGGTTGCAGTGGTTGCAGTGTCCTTATGTTCACCTTATGGTCAGATTGTGAAGATGCTAAACTTTTCAGTATGAGAGATTACTTTGTGGCATTGTTTTTGTGGGACAATAGTTGGAACTACCTCTAGTATCCGGTATAGCTGACCCCCTAGAGTAACAATGACACTACAAGGTCGAGACTTATAAACAACATGACACCTCCACATACATGGCTGGCCTAATAGAACATCACAGACTTCCAATGGGGAAACATCACACAATACCTCATCCTTGAAGGGCTTGATGCTGTAGGATAGGTGACACTGCTAGTTGACACAAATATCTTGACCCTAGCAAAGCCACCCAATGTTGTATGGTTGCGGGTGTGTTGTTGTTGGAAAATCTAACTACTTGACAACCTCTATTGAGATGATGTTCTTTTGGCTTCCAATATCAACAATAAAATGTAGTGGGGTCCCCTTCACCCACATATGTGAATGGAAAAGTCGCCCCCCTCCTCATGATCCTCTTCTGGTTAGATTGTTGCAGTTGCAATAGTAGCAGTGGGTTCTGCATCAATGATCTATCTCCTTTTATTATTTTCTAAATCAGGGTCCAAGTCAGGGTTCGACTCTTTGTCTTTGAGCCCAACCACCAATGACTGTATTGAGCGACATTCATCAGTGTTGTGCCAAGGGCTATTGTGGAACTCACACCACTTTCCGGTGTCTTTCTTAGACTTCCCATTACCCTTCTTTGACTGCATATGGGACTGGCTCTCTTGAGGTTGGTTTTCCTTTCTCTATCCATGCTTCTCCCACTTAATCTATTGCTTGAATTTCTGCTCAATTTTGACTGTATATCGATAAGAAGATCCTAGTGAGGAGATGTCCAAGAAATCCATATGTGTTTGGATGTACCTGTGTAGACCACTATGGTAATTCAAAACCAGGTGTCACTCAGAGTCTTTGATACCCATATTTGAGCGCAAGGTATGAAATATGTTGGTGTACTCCAACACCGTCTAGTCTCTTTTCTAACGCAAAGTTGTCCATCTCATGTATTGGTCATCATAGTTTATGACAGGGTATAACTCCTCCTTTAGAGCATCTACAAAGGTCGCCCAAGCGGGTTCTCTCCCAAATAGTGTATATTCATCCGCAGTGTACCTCTCCCAATAACCTTCCCACCAAGATTTGACATGGGGAAGGGATTTAAGGAGCACGAAGGTGATATTTTCACTGTCGGAAATTTTTTGGATGGAGTAATAATATTCTAGTAGATTCAACCATTTTTCTAGAGCATCTGCATCTATTTGACCTTCAAATAAAGGGATATCAATATTGACATGTACCTTGAAGGGCGTTGCACTTGCGAAATTGTTGCTTGTCGAAGATGCCTCGGTTGCCTCCATCGGTAGTCTTCGAAGGATCTGAGAGAATTTGTCCATCATCTCGTTGCTTTTTCGCACGAGGGATTCCTCAAGCAACGTATTGAAAGGATCTCTTGCTCTGTCATCTCTCTTTTCTTCCACCATGGGAAGTCGCTTGGGCTAGTGAGAGTGGTTGTCCTCAAGCGAAACTAGCTCGAGACCTAAATCTCTATACCTTGACCTCGTCGGGGACCTGATCTGATACCACTAATCCATATTATTTCGAGAATGACATGAAGGCAAAAATATAACCGAGATATAACAATGACATACACAAAAATATAGAAGATAACATAGAAATACAGTGAAACTCAACTTCTATTATTGAATAAAAAACATTGTAGAACACAAACTGAAAAAATGGGGTAGCTTATCTCTAAAAAGAAAGAGATTTTGGCTACGCTTCATTTGCAAGAAGCTTTACATCACACTCCATTTCACGCTTAAAGGGCCTCCTTCACCTCAATTATATATGAGAGAGTGAGAGGAGAACAATTCCCATGATGCATGTGGGATAAATTGGACTAAGTTTATACAATTTCATAGGCATGTAAAACACTAGGACTTCCTAGGCGGTCACCCATCCTAGTACTACTCTAGCCTGAGCGCACTTAACTGCGGAGTTCTAATGGGATCTGGTGCATTAACGCTATATTGTAGGCATGTACATAATACCACTAGGAAATCATTAAATGATGTCTATAATTAACAAATGAAAATGACATTACATTCCATTCCCCATCAAAAGGGTGAATATCATGGTTTATCAAAACCACGGGCTAAAAAATGGTGATTTAGTTGAAGAGGTGGATGGCCACTGAGATCCATCTGGATCACTAACCCCCTTGCGTTGCAAGTTGGTGATGGGTTTCACTATCTTAGAGAACCCTTCCACAAATCTCTGATAATAACCATCTAGCCCCATGAAGCTTCTCACCTCATGAGCATTTTTTGGTAGTAGCCATTCCATAATGGCCTTCACCTTTTCTGGGTCCACAGAGATTCCTTCACTGAAAATTATATGACTTAAATAGTGAATCTCTTTCTGGAAGAAATAACACTTCGACAACTTGCCATACAATTTGTTATCTCTAAGGCATAACAACACCACTCTCAAGTGTTCCTCATGTTCTCTTTCGCTCTTGGAATAGATGAGGATATCATCCAGAAAGGCCTATACAAAGCAGTCTAAGTACTTTCAGAATACATCATTCATGAGTCTCATGAATATTGTTGGTGCATTGGTCAAACCAAAAGGTACTACAATGTACTCGTAATGACCAAACTGAGTTCGAAAGGTAGTTTTAGGAATATTGCCTCCCTTAATCCTTAACTGGTGATACCCTGATCGCAGATCAATTTTTGAGAAAAATGTTGCTTCTTTCATCTGATAAAAGAGGTCATCTATTTGTGGCATTGGGTACCTATTTTTCACTGTAGAACAGTTCAAGTCCCTGTAATCTATACACAGTCGTAAGGAACCATCCTTCTTCTTGAAAAAAATTACTGGTGCACCCCAAGGTGAGACACTAGGCCTTATTATCCCTAATTCAAGTAGTTCCTTCAACTGCATCTGCAACTCACAAAGTTCTGGTGCCTTCATCTATATGATATCTTGGAAATTGGCTCTACACCAGGTTTTAGCTCAATGGTAAAATAAATCTCCCTCTTAGGAGGTAACCCAGACAACTCTTTCGGAAAAACATCCTTAAACTCCGACAGTACTGGATACTCATCCATGGAGGGTCCTTTCCCTTCATTGACTGCTTCCACTACATATAATCATAAACCTTTTCTCATGCAACATTCAACCTTCATGGTCGAGATAAAGCATAGAGACACCTTCCTCCGTACACCGTGGATCTCTACTAACCTTTCTTCATTGTCAACACAAAGCACCCTTTTTGCGAAACAATCTACCATAGCTCGATGGGCTTCTAACTGGTCTATCCCAATGATTAGGTCATACATCCCTAGATAAGTGATGTACACCTTCAAACTAGTAGTACACACTCCAAGGTCTACTAGACAATTATCGATGATAGGACCTACTACTTGTTTTTCTCCTGAAGTCATATCAACTTGTTTAAAGTCATCGTGCTTGTACGCTGCCAACCCACACTTTTCTAATGTACAACGTGAAATAAAACTATCTATACCACCAAAATCAAATAAAATTTTAACATTGACATGATTTAGCGTACCTGACGAATCCACCACAGTGGATTGATGCTCTGTCTGGCGGTCGTTAACCGTCACATAAATCTAGTGGCTACTACTTGCTCTTCCCATCATGGCCTATCCTTCTCTATGCACAAAGCCTACTTGTGACTCTGGATAGTCACACTGGTAATGAGGTCCTCCAAATGCCCAACAAGTAACATGGGGTGGAACCTGGATGCTTTCCTGTGAAGGCCTCTGAAATGAGTTCCTTCCCCTGGAGCCCCTACCCCTACTTGTTTCTCCCAAAGAAGGTCATGGACTTGTCCATGTAGTTGAAGATGAGTGGGATGTTGCACTCGTTGCCATTGAAATACATGTTGTAACCGCTCTAGGTGTGACTCTAATTCCATAAGGAGGTGGTCTAGAGATTCCTCCCCTGGAGAAATTTCTAGGGGCCTTCCCCACGAATCCATGATGTTGTGGGATGGTTGATCTCATACCTCCGTTTAAGCTCATATGATCTTCCGCATAACGATCATTTTCAACTACTTCGGCTACTGACGATGGTTTCCACATCTGCACCATGGATATTATCTTAGCGTTTAACCCGTACACAAAACGTTATGCTTTTCGTTGATCGGTATCCATGTACGAGACATATTTTACTAACTCCATGAACCTGATCTCATACTCTTCCACGGTCCATTTTTCCTAAATTAGGGAATGAAATGCTCCTATCTGTTGTTCCTCATAGTAAGCAGGAAAATATTTCCTCTGGAACCTCTCCTCAAAAATCTTCCATAAGATGATGTTTAGGGTAAGGTGCAACTGCCTCTCCATATTACCCCACTAGTTCAAAGCATTGTCCCTCAAATGAAAGATTGATATCTTCGCTTTTGACGTGGAATCATAGTCTCTCAACGAAAAAAAAATTGTCATTCCTTTCAACCATGCTTCGGCACATTCACTTGCACGTCCTCCCGCAAAATATTGGAGTTTGATCTTCTGTATTTATATGGTGATGTCCCCTAGTGGAGGCCCTCCCTCTGAATCCCTCGACGCTTCAGGGTTACCCACTCTAGATGGTGGGGGTTCCACTTCAACATCTACTTACCGCCGTCCCTTTAATGTCTCATTAATAGCCTCTAAGGAGCGCAAAATGAGTGCTAATTCAAGCAATGGTAGTGGCAACACTGGTGATGGTGGTCCTTGCAACGATGCCCCTCAACCTCGATTTCCCTAAGTCCTAACCATATAGAATAACTGAATCTGCATTAAACCAAATGCTTATCAGGAAAGAGTTTAAGGCATTCCACATTTTGCTCAAACTTATACTTGCAAACATAGGGTTAAGCATAAGTTCTTTATACTTGTCTGTAAATAGAGATTACTCCCATAAGGTAAGTGGCTAAAGGTCAAGGTCAAATCCTCTAAGATTGGTAACTTCATACAGGTGTCCTAACAACTCTCTCGATGTGTTAGTTATGCCAGTGTTACGGGTACTCACCCATTACTCTAACATACCCATTTAATGAGGTGTTTAACCCTTCCCTTTAAAACTTTACATCCTTATGGAGCTTCTATAATTATGTAATTGATCCTTTATAATTAGTTGTAAATTACCCCTAATCTTATTAAGTAACATTCATTAACATTAACAATTTATAATTTTAATTTAATCATTTTTCATAATTAACATTATATTAGCAAATCACTAGATTTTCATTAATTATATTCTTCATTACTCATTATTTTACAATATGGCACTACCCTTGGATTGTGTATATCATAACCCTTAAACCTATCTTATATATGTTGACCTCTCCATGATGCCTTGTGTGTGGTTGTTGTCCTTGATGCTCGGTTTACCATATGGACATTGTATGTGACTCAACCTCTAGCTTGGAGTTTGTGATAACCCCAACAATTTATTTTATATCCTTTTATATAGGTTTATATACTTAACCCCCCAATATGTATCTATTTGATGCATTTATTTCTATTTCCAATAAGTACTTATTTATATTTCAAAATAAATATTTATTTCTATTTCAAATAAATTTATCGGGGTATGTATCTATATAAATATTATTATTATTTTTTTTTAATTAATTTATTTATAATAGATTTGTTTTTTATCTTATAAATAAATAAATTTAAAAACTTAAAATTTATTTAAATTTCAAATAAATTAAAACATATATATAATAAAATAAAAAAGTTTATAAATTTTTTAAATAATTATTTTATTTTTTTTAAATTTAAAAAAAAATATTTATATATACTAAAATATATAATAATNATCTATATAAATATTATTATTATTTTTTTTTAATTAATTTATTTATAATAGATTTGTTTTTTATCTTATAAATAAATAAATTTAAAAACTTAAAATTTATTTAAATTAATATTTCAAATAAATTAAAACATATATATAATAAAATAAAAAAGTTTATAAATTTTTTAAATAATTATTTTATTTTTTTTAAATTTAAAAAAAAATATTTATATATACTAAAATATATAATAATAATAATAATCTATTTTTAAGGTCACCGCCAAGCTACACCAAATTGATGTATGATACTCTTTATTTGTGGGACGACGGGAAAAGACGCATGAAACACTTTACCATAGGGAGTCTACATGAGGCCTGCATGTCCTTCCCTCTCTAGGTGGTAAAAATTTTCAGCAAAACCCTCTCTCGTTGCACCCTTGGCTCCATTTCTCAATTTTGTGTCTTTGTTTTTTTTTTGTTTAAGTTAGGGTCTTCTTTTTGGGAAAATATAAGGCGAAGGAGATTGCGACGGATTCTCTCTACAAATCGAAGCTAATAAGGGGGGGTTTTGTCACCTCTATGACGGGAAGGAGGCCTTCTGCATCGGCATGGAGGTCTCCCTCACAAGGAAAGATTGCATTAATACGGCCTACAGAGACCGCTGCCTCTTTTATGGTCGTGGAGGGATTCTACTTGAGGTTTTCGCAGAGTTGAAGGGTAGAAAGGGCGGGTGCTCTCACTGAAAAGGAGAACCCATGCATTTTTACAAGAAGCGGAATGGATTTTATGGAGGGAACGGAATAGTGATCGATGCAATGAAAAAGTGGGAAAAGCTGCCAACAGAAAATATGTCAACCGGAATCGCTCTGAGATTGCTATAGAAGGATATGCATTTGTGGAAACCATATGGGTGGGCATGGACGGTTTCTATATGACTGTTAATGGGAAACATGTCACTTCATTTGAATACCATGAGAGTCTTGAACCATGGTCGGTGAGTGGGGTAAGATTTACAGGATATCTTAAGCTCCTTTCTGTATTAGCAAGTGGTTTGCCCACATCAAAAAATCTTGATTATGTCTTCGATTTCGAGTCCTTTAAAGCACTTACTTTAGTTCCTCTAAAGAATCTTTCCATGTTTGTTGGAGTATTCTCTACAACAAACAATTTCAACCGCAGAATGGTAGTTCGTAGGTCCTGGACGCAGTACAAGGTTGTAAGAGATGGAGATGCGGCAGTGTGCTTCTTTGTTGGGCTGCACAAGAACAAGAGAGTCAATGAAGAGTTGTGGAAAGAGGGACAGAATAGTGATCTCCCAGGTCCCCCTTGGTTGCGGCTTGCCTTTGCACAGAAATATTCCAAGGCAGAGATAGGGCGACGAGGTGGAGGTAGGGCGGGGGACTGTAGTTGGGGTGCACCAGGACGCGACTGTGCATGGTTATCAACTCGTGGGCTTCTTCTTGGCTTCTCCTTGGTAGATTGGCACTTATGGTAAGTTGTATTGCTTGGTTTTGAGAGGTTTCATAAGTGGTGCAAAATTGCTTTGTTATGGTAAGTCGTATTGCGTGGTGCAAAAGAGTATCGCCCCTTGTGGGCTCCTCCCTTGGTCGTGGCTTGGCTCTTGGTCATTGGGCTTTGGAGTCACTTTGGGATTGGCACGTAGTGTATCCATGTTACTCCCTTGTGGGCTCCTCTCTTGGCTTAGAGCTTGGTCCTGGGCACTGGGCTTTTTGGTTTTGGGAGGTTTCAAGTTTGATTCATGTACAATACCATTGTATCTTGGATGGTTAGCGTCCAAGGTTGAAGTTGTTGGTGCTTGTATTTGAGAGTGCTTGCGGAGGTGTAGGGGTTAAATCCTTGGTGCTTGTAGAGATGTATGGTTCAAATCATGCACAGTGAATTACATCCATTTTTTTGTTTTTATTTTTATATATAATATATATTTATTATTATTATTTTTAATTTATACTGAGTGACATATTTGAAATACTAATTAAAAAGAAGAACATATTTTTTTTTTTTTTATAAATTCTTTTGTCTTTTGTAGGTAAGGGTTCTTTCTTATAATGAAGAGTTTAAGTGGTTGGAACAAGAAGGTTTAAGTGGCTGGAACAAGAGGGATAGAGGTTGGAATATATCATGAGTTCTATTTTTTCTTGAGTTTCTCTGGTTACTTCCCTTAATATTTTTGGGTTTCAATCTTCAGTCTGTTCAATCTTAAGAGTGAGTAGGCCCTAGAGTCCAAGTTTTGAAACTTGGCTCTGATATCATTTGTAAAGCCCAACTTTGGGCTTTATAGCTAAAAGTAAATAAAAAAAATATTAA